>APFE031416946.1:22268-63402 GCA_000404065.3 Pinus taeda | reverse complement strand
AGAGCTTTCAGGTTCCTTACTAGGTGTTTGCATTTTCTTTCCTCGGGGCATTAGTTACCGATAATAATGCTCTACTATCCCTTTGAATTCCTTCAAAATAATTCTCAAACCAATCTTAAGAAAAAATTTAAAAGAATCTACACACCTTTTTTTTCACTTTGTAGGAGCTCGATATTGCCTCTGATGTATCTCTGTACTTTCAGAACATCCAATTCTAAAATTGCGATCTGTGGTAGCCCTCTATGTCCTCTTTCCAATGCCACCAGTCTGATCCAAACTGGATTCTCCAAGGAAGAGTTATGTGAATTCTCCCACAGTGACCGGACTATAGACTAGTTTAGTAGAGCGAACTTGTATGACGTGCCACAAGTCATTGTTTTTACCTTTAGCTCTGAACAATATTTAGAAGAAACTACAGTCTGACCTATTTTTTCACTTTCTTATGAAATTTCAGTCCAATTCTCAGAGAAAACGTTATGACTATTTTCCCCAGGTCACCTATTTGGAATGTAATTCAGGATTATGCAAAAAGACCAACTTCCTCGGATCATATCTCCGCAAATATAGCGTAAAAAGATCTCAAAGTCGGACCTAAGATATAGCGCGATGTCTTCTCAAATGGGTTTTTTTTTCAACTTCTGAAACATCACAGAAAAAAAGTTATAGCGCAAATGCGACGATGACCTGTTTGGAGCAGTGAAACCCTAGAATCCAAAGCTCTGATACCAAATGTTATGAAACCAGCTCAAGAAAAGATATAAAATATAGGTCAACTCCTTAAAATTCAACCTCTTCAAGGGGAAACCTCCTCTACATAACATAAATGATCAATTCTTGGATGATTCAAATGACAAAACCTCCTTTCTATATATAGGAGTCTAAGGAGTCACAATATAACCCAGCCGACCTAATAATAATAATATAAAGCCACAAAAATAACAATAGGGGGATTCTATGGGGCACAGTAATAACAATATGGGGACAATAGGGGCACAACAACATTAATAAGCGGTATAACTACAATAGTAATGGGGTAATCACTAGTATTATAGGGACCCACCAAACACATTGAGTAGCTTTGTGTCCAAAGTTATGACATGAAAAGCATTGGTCGTTAAAGAAATTCTTGCGATTATCAAATTTACTGATCTAGTGATTGTAGTTTCCATTGAAATTCATTCTTGAAGAAAATTAAGAATCATTTACCTGTGGTCAGTTATAGCTTATGTTCATCCTTGAGGTAGATTGAACTCGATTTACCTGGTGATCTGCTTTAAGCCTCTATTGACGATTGTCAACCTATTCATTTCTCCTTGCTGCATCAAGATAGCTTTTCGAGGTTGATGGCTTCTGTGCTTGAGATGGTTCTTCAGTATATCAAAGACCTGTCTTTATCAAAGGAGAACGCTGCACTTTGATAATTTCATCTAAATTTTTTTATCCTTTAGCAAACCTAAGATTGAGAGCTTTTGTTTTCTCAATTTCTTTTCTTAGACCCACAATTTCACATTCTAACTTTTCATTGTGTTTTTCCCTTTCAGCAAGTTGCAATGTCAGAGTATCTATAATAATACTCTTTTCTTCTAAACAAATTTTAAGTTTAGAAATTTCTTCATAGAGACCATCTACATCTAAAGCATCTAAGAAATCATCATCTTCAAAAGCCATCAGAAATCTATAATCATTACTATTTTCATCTTCATCACTATTTGATAAACCATCACTATCTTCATGTGTATAGTAGCTCTTCTTATTTACACTTTGTTTTCTATTCAATTTTGCTGATTCCTTACCTTTATCAAGCTTATCTTTGTGAGGACATTTGGCAGCATAATGACCTACTCTTCCACAATAAAAACATTTGAAAGGTAGTTTACCTTTGAATCTGCTAGAACCCAGTTGAAGGTTCTTGACAAAGTTTGATTCTTCCTCTCCTTTTGACATATGTCCTCACTCATTGAGCTCCTCTTCTTGAAGCTTTGAATGTAGCTTCTCTCATATCTGATAGACCCCCTTTTCTCATTTCATAAGTAGTTAGGATTCCGTGCAGTTGTGACACAGTGATATTCTGAATATCCTGCTTTTCTTCTATTGCAGAAAATTTTGATTCAAACTTAGAAGACAAGGATCTTAAAACCTTTTCAACTAAAGTAACTTCTTTTATCTCTTCATCCAAGTTTTTCATGCGATTAACAATCTCATCTATACGTAAGAAATAATTAGCTATACTTTCATCATTATGCATTCTGAGAGTTTGATATTGAATTCTGAGAGATTGTAGTTTTGCACGTTTTACCTGATCGACTCCTTCATAGCTTAGAATGATCTTGTCTCATATTTCTTTGGTGGTTTCGAGCTGTATAACCTTGAGAAATTTTGATTGTGACAAACTCCCAATAGAGTATTGACAGCCTTGGCATTTGTTTCATACTACTTTTTACTTGCCGTATCTGTAGGAATTATTAATGGAAATCTGTATCCTCCTTCCACGATTTCCCAAACATCTATTCCAAGAGATTGAAGATAGGCTATGGTTCTTACCTTCCAATAGACGAAGTTGCTCCCATCAAAGATTGGTGGTCTAATGGATGCCTCTCTTTCAGAGTTACTCATGATGATAGATCTTCCTTTAAGTGATCAAGCTTCTTTTGAGGGACCTACTCTGATACCAATTGTTGGAAATAATACTGAGAGGGGGGGTGAATCAGTATTAGTAAGTAAATAATATTTCTTTTCACAGTCAGCTTTGTATTCACTACTTCTGTTAATTAAACTTGCGTATATACGCAACTATTGTTAGAGAAACTCGCGTATATCCTGCAGACTTATAATTTAGTTAATTCTTCAGATGTTGATCTTTAATCTATGCATTAGAACCATATAACAGTAACCCGATACAGTAAAAATAGAGCAGACAATCTCACGCAAGAACACAAGATATAAGGTGGAAACCCAATGTGGGTGAAAACCACCTACTGCAATTCATCTCTATCTTCTTTTAATAAGAAACTTCTTTTTACAATAATTTTGTACTGGTGTAGTCTTATACCAGTACGTAGGCTTCTACCTGCAGAAGGCTTCAACCTTCTCTCATTCTCTAGCTTCTCCTAGAAGGGAGCTACAACCCCCTTAGCTCTTGTACTAGCTGATGTACTAGTACATAGATGCTGGCCTACAGAAGACTACAACCTTCTCTTTTCTTCCAGGGACCACGTTTCATAAATTTTCAGACTGGATCCATCAATATCATCAATCAACCATCAAAATATATCTGCATCAATCAATCTCCCTTGCACTAACCAAAACTGAATCAAACAATCACTTCTCTAAATGTTGTAACCAAAATATAGTAATAGTACCAGAACCCAAACCAGAACCTAGAACACTGCAACAGTTAATAGAAGTAGCTAAACCATATTTTATGAGACGTACGCTACTTAGATGTGTCGAACCTACGTGCATACACACTTTGCTCAAGACAAACCTACATATACGATGTTTTGAAACGCCGAACCAATGTGTATACGTGCCTTTGATATATTGAACCTACGTACAAATCTGTAAAAGATTAACCTTTACAACTATTCAGACATCAGTTATACCTAGTGTTACACAAAAATATC
The DNA here is from genome assembly GCA_000404065.3 of Pinus taeda. NCBI lineage: Eukaryota > Viridiplantae > Streptophyta > Pinopsida > Pinales > Pinaceae > Pinus > Pinus taeda. The sequence goes on along the minus strand of APFE031416946.1, from coordinate 59,779 downwards.
ATCACCATGATTATTTGCAATCAGTATGGGTCTATCATCACCTATACTAGCCTCCTAATCAAGTCTCATATCTTAGCTCTTCATGTCAAGCTTTGCAAAAGAGAGAAAGACTTTGAAAATCAATATTACTCTGGTTCTGCACTTTCTCCTACTTTTACCTTCGGACCCGCACCCTTTGTTCATAATACCTGTGTACCTGCACGCTCTGTCTGTAAAGGGGTGGGTGCGTACCCCTGTGAAAGTCAAAAAGGCGCAAGTTTATCCTAAAAAACTCACTTTGGGTTAATTCTAGATGTTTCTAGAAGGAATTTTGACGTGGATTGTTCGCTCCAAGGTGGTTCACGCATCCCAAAAGAGAAGGAGCTAATCCCTTGATAGGAGGAGCTATCCCTTTGAAGGAGGGTTGTATCCCTTTGAAGGAGGACCTAGTAACTCCCCTCCATTGCACTATAAATTAAGGCATTGGGTCAGTTGCTAGGTAGGTTAGAAGCTGAACATTTTTTAGGGTAAATGCTGATGGAATTGGGACTTCCTAGTTAAACTTGAGAGGAGAGATCACATACCTTTTGGTTTCATTGGGAAGTGAGTGAAACTTGTCAAAGTAGAGGAGACCTCTTATCGGACCCTGGGAGGAGCTTGTACAGCATCAAGGCACAGGTTGTAAAGTTCTTCTTTCATTTGAATTAATACAATCAGATTCATTTTTCTCAACAAATTGTCTTACGTGGTTTGTTTCATAATCTCCTTGATCATTATGGTGAATATGCTTTATAATATTGGCTTTTCAAGTGCTATTTAATCGTTTGCTTGTTTGTGTTTGCAGAATTACACTTCAAGGAAGCTCATTTGGAGCGAGTGAGCGAGGCTTCCACAAACTTGCATTGGACCCCAGGTAGGCCTAAAAACACTTGTTTGCCTTTATTTTACTCGCATATTTAGAGAAAGATAGTTTTTGATTGGCTTGCTTGTCACTAGATATCAGTAGATACTAGGAAGGTCGATCTTGTCCGCAACCTCGACTCATTCTGCGTGACACCTAGGTCATTAGATTTATAGATTACGATATGCACCAACTATTCAGATAAAATATCAAAACCACATAAAGATACTTCTCTTCAAGCCTTAATATCTTGACCCATCAATATAACTTATCCCTCTTCAAGCGCTTAGGTTCCTCCTTGATTCAGATCCAACTATGCACCATAACCCCATGATAGGATTCTTGATCTTACTCTTCATTAGATATTCAATACTTGAGTGCCTTTGCCTAATGATCTCCTCCTCCTTTTATATTCTTAGGCCTTACTCAATACCATGGTTCAAAACCACTTAGAATCAATACCTTCGACCAATACCATGGGTCAAAATACCAAAGACCAATTGCCACGGACCAAAACCATGTTTTCCAACATGTATGCGCTTTTCCTTGCATGAAAGTGTGTGTATACGCATATGCACCTTTTTGTCTACGAACTCGCATGTATAGTGGTTTGGTCAAGGGGAACTTGCGTATACTTCCTTTTCTTTCATTCTGTGATCTGTCATCTGAGTGAGTTGCCATCAAGGACAACAGCTGTGTCATAGCGCCAAACCTGTGTCATAATGCCAACATTCTTGTAGATAAACATCCATCAAAAGAATATTTTTTGTTTCCTCAATGTTTGCATAAACCTCCTTAATGAAACTTACAATTGATCTTACACCATTGAACGTAGGGTAATCCCTTACATCAATACCAATCTAGTGGGAATAACGAAAATTTGCATAATGTCTAGAATGCAGCTCATGGTCTTCATGTTACTAATTTTCCAAGGCAACATCTAAACCAAATTTTTATTTTGGACACTCCTCCAGTTGATAGAACCATCAACTGTGGGATTTATATAGTCTTCTCCTTTTCCTGCAGTGAGCTAATATAATTGACCAGTCCAAAATATTAGGCTCGTCAACATCATCTACACGTTATATGAACCTTGCACCTTGATAAGGATCTAGTGGTTGTACAACATGAATTCTATCTACTTCAAAGGTAATAGTTTCTCGTTTAAGGTCAATAATAGCATAGTTTTTAAATTTCCAATCTATTCCCAACAAGGCTAGATAAGGATCTTTGTCACGCATGATATCAATGAACTCAAAATGAGCATATGTCTTCATGCCCACAATATCAACTTCCACATATTAAATATGACCAATTGGGAGAAAAAATATTGATTAGTCATTTGTAGTTGAATAGGAGAAAATACTAACTTGGGTTTCCCCAAAACCTCCCAAGTCTTCCTCAGCAGGATATTTACATCCAACCCCAATTCCAACATGGAATATTTAATATGAAATCCTACAATTTGGGCATCTACATGGAATTATCTTTTCATTATTCTCTTGTTTTGGCAAACACATCAAGAGTGTCATTCAGAAAATTTGGCAGAGATAGATCTATCTGAGAATTCATCATCTTTAGTAATTATCTTTAACTTCTTCTGTAGTTGGCCAGATAGTTGGTCATCACTTATAATTTGTAGAAATAATTTAAACCACTTCATAATGGGTTGAAATATCTCCTAGGAATAAGACTACTCATTTGTTTCTTTTCTTGTTGTTTTGCATGAGGATTGTAAGAAGGAACCAATTTCTTAAATATTTATGTTGCATCCTTATAATACTCCTTCTATTGATTAGGATTATAGTACCTCTTTAGTGACACATGATTTATTATAGCAGGTTGCTTAGGGGTCTACTTATCTGCTCCAATCCTTTTTCCTCCTCTAGTAATATTATTAATATGAAGCTGTAAGGTTGATTGAAGCCCTCGAGGTTCTGAAGTGATCAAATTTTCTCCTCTTTGTCGATTGTGCTCTTCCCATATAGAAATTAGTTCTAGAAAGTCATCAGTAATGAAAAATATCTGAAAAATATTACCCGACATGACCCTCCTAATCACATTTATAACATCTTATCATACCTCTTCCTCTAGTTCTTCCTCCCCTTGAACCACCTCCTCCTTTTCCTCGAGGAGTTCCATTTACTCAAAATACTATGTGATCAAGGCGCTCGACTAGAGCATCCAAAGGTCGAAATTGGTTTGTGTGGTAAGTTGGAGACCCACAAAACTCACAAAATTGATTGTTTATCACATTATATTACTTATGAAAAATATGAAAAAGATGAGGAGGATGACCACAAGTGTGGAAAATATCACAATACTCATTGACGGACATACCTTTATGATTCTAGAATGTATGGTACTAAGTATGTCCCTCGTACGGAAAACTTGTAGTAATTTTATGCAACTATAGTAGTAGGTGGTGGTGGAGGTGGTCCCATAAGAATAGTAGGTAACCCCATTCTCCACAACCTTGGGAAACCAGTGAAATGATGCCTCTCGACATGGAAATTAGTACACCAAACCTAAGGTCACATAGGCCATGCAGGAGTTATATCCTTCAATATTTCAATTAGACTAGAACCTAGCGTTGTAAACAAATAATGATAGGATCACTTGAAATAGTACCCAACCTATACTCATTTGGATATCCTGCCATGCTTCAATATTCATAGCTTATTCTAGCGCATCCTATGATGTGTCAATCTTCTGTTGCATCAAACAATTTCTAATAAACAACAACAAATATTTAATAAACCAATCTCTTTGATGATGAGGGTAAATAAAGTAAGTTAATTTTCCAATTACATACTAAACCTTTGCATACAATATCATGTAGTCTCCCCTTCTCTTTGTTTAATATCCCATAATTCTACTAAACCTTGTTGATCTATATGAGGGAGTTTGAATTCCAAAACAAAATATTGCTTAATGTCATCGAGAGTTAGATTTATATGCAATTCATACCACTTGATATGCCATTAGAGCTCTTCATATCGTAATTTTGTCTGAAACTTAGTAATATTAGAAGCATTCAGAGTTTGTCTAACCCTTGAAATAGCCTCACAAAGATACCATGTTGCTCGAAATTTTCATCACCTCAACCCAAAAGCTCTAGGTACTGAGTGAAGGAACTTATGAAATTTGTTTCCATAGTTATTTGTCCATGTGTAACTAACATGAATCCTTGTAAACTGGGTTGTGAATAAATGACAAAACTTGTTTGAACACTACTACCAGAACTACCAACTCCACTAGAATTACATGTTGCGTAACTATTATATACTACTTGAAATTTTAAAGTTTTGGATAATTTAGAAAGAAAATTGAAAGGAGTTTTATACAATACCAGGGGGATGTTGGGGAGAGAGATGGTTTTGATACTGGCTCATGGGTTGTTTCCTATGGCGACTGAATCATCTTCAAACCATTCAAAGCTTCACTTATCTGCTTCATTTCTCTTCTCCTATTTCTAATTTCTCATAACTTATTTTCCCTCCACTTTTCAGTTATCCATGCACTCATAATAACCCTAAAATCTCATGCTTTCCACAACTCCTCCACATCCATTGCAAAGTCCCCTCATCTTCTACAATAGAGAAACATCTTCGCCCCTTAAGCCTACCCTAGTACCTAGGGTTTTAAGTTTCCATGGGATGTTATTGGAAAAACATTAAGTGCTCTTCCACCATAAGAGACTTAATCCATAAAGGGATATCCTTTAAAAATCTTCCTCGCAACCCGTACTTAAATTTTGCTTCCACCTTAAAGAAGTATTGGTGACTTTCCATAGAAAATTCGATGATATAACCTTCTAAAGTTGCTTGTACCTAGAATTCAACAACTTTGATTATCTCAGTATCCAACTAGTGAAACTCAATTAAATCAGTTGTGGTCAAGGTTCTAAACAGTTTCATATGGTTCCCAACTCTCACTTTGGTCTATAGTCTATGAAACTAGTTTTGTATTCCTTTAGGGAAATTGCACCAGAAGATTTCAAATTGATAATATGTGGGTTCTACAAATAAGATATCTTGCTTAACCCAATCTAAAATATTATGCCTAATCTGAGCCTATTGTAGAATGAAAAAATCAAGCTTCTCATTCCACCAATCTAGAATATTGCCCTTGAGAATCCTCAACACCATGATTTAGATACTCTAAGACATATTTAGGTCCCAGCAACAGAACCATTTGTTGGTGAAACAATTGACATTAAATATTGTTGTAGCCACTACAGCAACACCCACAAATTCACCTATTACCAAAAATTTTAGGCCCCCCCATTGCTTGTCCAAGAACTAACAGGTTACACTTATGACTTTGAATTTTACATTGACATGGTTCTTCGCAAACCCTATTGATTCTTGTGCTATGATGATGCTTATGAATTTTGTTTATAGTATATTAATCCTATTCATGAATTATGGTTTTAGGGGATTTGATGGATTAAAAGTCTTATGCATAGGCTTGAGCCTTTATTTTTTCTACAACCCACATTGCAAAGGAGGAGAGACATATTGTATTAATGGCCATGGTATCACCCCAACTGCAATGTGGTTCACGAAGCCATTATGTCTCCCATGCATCTTTAAAACCTTAGAATGACATGATTAATGATCCAACCTTACCTTGAATTTATCTTTACTCTCTAGAACGCATTTTCAAAAATACTTCAAGGAATCCACATTGTAATCACATCATAACCATGGGAAACACATAATATCAAATTTTCTTAAGTGGTTCCATTAAATACCTTAATTTTAAATTGGTCTCAAAATTGAAGCATGATTTGCTCAACCAATACAATTTATAATGTCTTAATTTGGATTATTTATGGTTCATGATCATTGAGTGAAATATGTTTATTATTTTCTTTCTTTCCATACTCTCACATGAAAAATATCACTTTGGTAAACTAACTTGTTTTTGTTTCATTTTCTTTTCAAGAGATTAAAAGAAGGTGGATTGGATACACATCAAACAAGAAAACACTTTTATTAAATAAGACCTTGACATGACACCACTCAAAAGTTGGAATAATGGAGGTTAAATTGTTTCGACCTATTGTCGCTACAAAAAAAACCCTCCAAAATTTTGCATACACTCGAGCCTACTTTGGATCTTGTGATCAGTCATTCTGTAGTCACTTCTTGGTCAGCTAATGCTTTTTAAGCTCCCTTATTGGAGTGGAAGTGTTGAAGTCACTTGCTCACACATGCTCAGTTTGTAATAAGTGCATGAGCGCATTCTTTTACGCAAGCTTGGACAAGCATAGAACATTGCATCAATACTATGCCTATGTGATATCCAATCCATGTTGACTGCCAGTGCGCACTGACAAGGATAGTTTCTTACATTTTAGTCGTGTTTGTACTTTCGTTTCGGTAAGTTTTGGAAACTATCGCTCTCGCGCACCTTTGTTTTCACGAGCATCATTTTGATGTTTTGCTTGTCATTCTTTCCTTATTTCACTTTAATTAGTGGAATTATAATGTTATATTTTATCTGGAATGTGTTACTTTCTCTTCTGATTCACATATCACAAGAGTCATTCGCACTTTACCAATTGCCATATTTTCACATGTTAGCTATCACAAAATGTATGTATGCTTATTATAGTGTTTTCAAGGGGTTGTATTTATGTGAATGAATTGATCTAACCATGTAAACATCATTTTCACTCATTCCCAAATTTTTAATCACTTTCACACAAGTTTCATCACGATCATTGCAAAGTGTACTTCTAGTATCTCACTTGTTGTAAAGTCATCACAAAGTTGTCAAATTGAGGAAAATATGTTGTTAACACGTTTTGGATGATCTATGTTGTTGTGTCATCAAAGTGTTTCAAGTGTGTGATCAAAGTCAAGGAATATTACTGTTCACAACAATCTCTTCGGTCCCACACTTAGCCAAATTTCAAAAACTTCCTGGCAACCTAGCCTCATCCAACACTCCTAAACTACGCATTATGCAAACTTGACCCTCAAGCAGATAAATTGTCTCTTAGCACTACGTAATGCATAGTATCTACCTCCTAGAACTATGCATTTCACAACCTCAGTGCTCAAGCCCAAAAATACACATTTCACAACCTCAATGCACAAGGCCAAAACTTCATATTTCACAACGTTAGTGCTCAAGCTCAGAACTACAAAATCATGCCTTCTAGCTAGGACTGAACTACACATTGCATAATCTATAGTATCAATATCATCCTTCAGCTCCTGAATTTTACAACTGCGCAATGTCCAAGTCTACCTCGTCTCGCGGAACTGTGTAATGTGCTCTCCTAGTGCTCATCCCCTTAGCTTGTCACACTGATCTCCAGAATTGTGCATTTTTCTCCCTCAGCCTAGCCTGAATAGTGTGCTACACAATATCAAGGCTCCCTTTGACTATTTGAACTATGCAGTCACTGAGCCCTTTTCCCAGCCTTCCATCCAATTCTAACTTAGTCAATGGATCAATATACACAATCTTAGACTAGGGGGTTTTCGGACTAATGCCATATTGTCATGAGTGAATTGCAGAAACAAGTACCTTATTATGCCATGGAAATATGATGAAGAGGGATATGGAGAAGGATGACATGCTAGAAGACACACATGGAGTGGAAGAGATAAGATGATCATCAGGTAAGAGTACGAAGGAAAACCGGACTATAACAGAAGATCAAGATCAAGGTCACATGGAAGAATCTTCATCTTCAAGTCATAAGGAGGAGGAATAAGAAAAACATGTACCATAATTTCAAGAAGACACAAAGAAAGAAGTAGCAAGAAGGAAAACTTGGCACTGTCACATCCTCTTGAAGTCCATGTGATTAGTTTCATGTCATGTCCTGTCATAAGTCATCATATGCCACATCATTATTGTGGATTATGTAAATACCTATTCAAAATGTATTTTAAAGTGGAATTCCAAAGGGAACATTCAGACTATGAAGAGTCATGTAAATTCAAAAAGTCATAGGAATTCAAACAGTCATGATGGTAATTGAAGAGTCATAAGGAAGGTGAAGCATCACCTATTGGTTACATGTACACCCTCATTGTAAGAGAAAAAGGACTTTTCACCTTGTCTCCTCTCGCAAGGCATTAGAGAGACATATCATTTATTTTGAGGAGCAAGGCGTGGCTCCAATGCTCCACCATTGGAGCTAGGGATGTTCATTATATGCATGTGTCTTGGAATTTTTACTTAATAACAAAAGCCTTCAAGGCCATAACATTCTTCATGCATGGATTATGGATACTTGCAAGACTATTCTATGAATGTTTGTATTTCGTGTTTTCTTCCATCTGTGCTAAAGTAGTTGAACTATTTCAGTTATTTTAGTGCTTATATTATTGAGAATGTGTTGTAATGGTTATTATTATTTCCCTCTCCTTGTGGACTATTCATTAGGATACTAGATAGATCTTTCTCATTGATTGGTTGTAATGACCATTGCATCTTTTGTTGACTATTATGTTATATGTTCGATGGATCCTTCTTGATTGTGTATCTTCTAGGTTGGTGATATTACTTCTCTCTAAGAGGTTCACTTTTCTATTTCCCTCCGTAGTATGATAACTTTGACACACCTAAATGTTATAGACATATTTGGGCACTTCAACCCCAATCACAAATGTAAATAAACCAAGGTCTCTTTCACCCCTAAAAGTGTTGTTTCATACCCTGAAGGATCATGGCCAACTAATTACATCATTCCCTAGAAGTTTCACCTGAAAAACCATTCAAAACTGGCCAAAACTACACCATACTGACTGCTCCATGGTTAAGGTGCGATGCATCTCACCTGCTACACACAGGAAGTGTGATGCATATTGAAAAGGCCTTCTGTAGGGTGCGATGAGTGAGAATAGACAAATGGCAGAGACAGTTTTCTAAGTGGATTCCCAGGGAATCTTCTAGAAACTTCTCATATGACACTTGCCTCTCAGAATTCGCCCAAGGATGAGTAAGAGATCAAAGAAATCTCCAAGTGGAACCAAGAACTATCAGTGGAATGACACTAATCAAAAACCCGGAGCTGACTCACACCTTTGCAAACATCTATAAATGGATCCCTCATCTAAGAGATCTAGAGGCTGGAATTTTGTAATTTTTAAGGAAGTGCTATTGGTTTCTCCTTGAGAAGGAACATTGTATTGTTGGGTGATCTTGCTTTTCATGAGGTGAAGAGGGCTTTGATGCTGGGAGGATGATGTTGGATTAGACAGCAGGGTTGTAATCCTCTCTTCTACTATTAATAAAGTTATTTGAGTTTTCCTCCATATAATCATGTATTTGTGAATCTTGTTATTTTTTAATGCAACTGTACGGTCAATGTATTTTTGATTCTGCATTGTTTATGCTATTATAGATCGCAATGCTTTAATGGTGTTTTGTTGCTTTGCCTCTACAAGTATTCTCTAAAGCGGGATAAGTAGGAGAGGAGTGGCAAGCTCTATCAAGGGAGAGAGGAAATAAGCAAGGAGCCAAGTGAAAGATTCAGGTTGGTACTCTTTTCTTCTCTCTTATCTATCATACATAAAGGAAATCACAAGTTACTTTGATTGTTTGTTTCTAAGATAGCTACCCATCTTAGTGGGACTAGTAGATCGAAAAGACACTAATTTTCCTAGAAACAAAATGGTGACTCTGCTGGGGAGTGAATAGTTTGTTTGTTTTTTATTGTTGTTTGCTTTATAAACTACAAATAGAGCTTGAAGTTAGCCATTTAGCCTTCGAACTGCTCTTGCTATGCAAGTGCAAAGTAGATGAATGTTTCTTCAGTCAATCTCCAGGTTGGTTTATGAACTGAACATCTGATTTGCAAACATCCTAAGTGCCCTTGTGGTAGCTCAATAACCTCCTAAGATCATACACTTGTACTTTGTTTTTACTGTATATCATAGCTTAGCTAAAATAACTGAACTTAGCTGCAAATTTTGATAAAAAACCAAACTCAATTTCATTCCCTGGCCCATCGCACTATCTGTAACTGGTAGCCTATATGCATCGCACCTCCCATGTGTTGTAGGTGAGATGCATTCCTATTTCCCTTAAGGACAGGTGTGATGATTGAGTGATACTGTTCTCCTCTTTGGAATTTGGTTTTTTCTCCTTTTTTTTAGCTCTATTCAGTAGTTTGTTTCTTATGATCAATAGCTCATTGTTGAATGTTTTTTATGTATTTTTCATCATTTAAAGTCCTCCTTTGTCAAGAGTAGCTTAATCAAACTATCATTTTTTTATTCAAAAGTGTCATAACTATCACTTTGAGTTAAGAAGAAGAGTGTCGTAAAGTCTTCCTCCTCCAGATAGTTGATTGTACTTTTGTCATTGTATCTGATTTGAACTGTCAACATTTGAAGTGTCAAAAGCAGTTTTCCATTCGAAATTGAAAGTGTCGTTTTAGTCTTCCTTTCATTTTGAAACGAAATTGTTGAAGTGTCGCTTTGAAGAAAATAGTTCAGATCCGTACTTAGTTTTCCTCTTTGACATTCTCACATTAAGGAAACGGAAAAACAAATACATGCATGTGCATTTGCATTTAGACTACATGTAGAAAATGATTTAGGAAAAGTGCATTTAGTGTGTGCTCTTTGCTCTCTGTTGAAACAATCATACTCTTCTTTCCTTAGTAGCTAGGATTTTCATTGTTAAAAGAAAACAAATGACTGTGTATCATTTTAGATTGCATATTTAGGAATTTTACATCTACATCACATGGTGAACCTTGAAATACAATCTTCTAAAAAAGATCAACTCTAAAATAAACCTCAATGACCATAAAAATGCTTTAGAACCTAATGCAACACATCTAGAAGTCTAGGCTAGAGACGTGTTCCGGCATCATAAAACCTGGTAGCTATCATTTTCATTGAAGGTTGGGTGATTCCTCCTCTTTGATACGATAAGTGCCAGTATGGACTTGAGCTCCCCATACTGTCGAGTATATATTGGGAGACCACAATAGGCTGATATTCTTTATCCTTAGGAAGCCGTGTATGCCACCCTATCGATCGCAATGCATTGAGCACAACATTTGGGAATATTGACTGCCGTACAAAAAGTCCTTGGTAATTTCTCTTTAATTTACCACCAAGATGTATATTGCAGTTTTGCAATTGGTTTGGTAATCCCTCTGTCTAGATTTCCAAAGTAGTCACTTTCATTCCTTTTCGACTCCTTAAAAGAAAAGGTCCATCTAAGCACTTGTCACTTCAGGCTCATTAAAAATCGAAGGCGACTACAGTCATCTTTAGCTTTTTCTCGACTCTTACAAATTGTAAAAGCAAAGTTGTGTCAAAGCGTCATAAAATTTATTTAATTCAGAATAACTTTTTCCCTTTAATTTTTGAGTTGATCAAGTAATCTGCAATCGTGGAAGAAATTCAATCAAAACCCTATCATTCGCGAAGACTAGAGAGTCAATCGTCTTTGACTCCAGAAACGATACCAATCCGAGCAAAACGGTCTCATTTAACTAAGTCGAATTCTCCTGGTTTATTTGAAACTTGTGTTTCAACATCATCAGAGACTCCAATTATTTCTGGTACATTTTCCTTTACAGAAGACATTCCGCAGTTACAAGAGGACATTAGAACTGATCCTAGTTTAACGGTAAACACTTCTATCCCTGAACTAGCTCCATCTAGGGTTGATCCAGAAACTGAAGTTCACTTACCTGAAATCTGGAGGTTGAGTTCCAGAATTCAGAAGTTGTCACCCCTCCAGTGTCTGTTACTGCAGAAGCTATACCTTCTTCGGCTCCGGAAATATTTTACAGACCTAACAGTCTACCTCTTCCACCTAGACTGATCCCTATAGAAGAGATTTTAGAGGATCTTCCATCCAGTACCCCATTGTATTTTGGAACTAGGATCCACCTATATCCTTCTACTACAGAAGTTAGTTCTTTTAATCACCCTTCATCGCAAGTTCCTATCGAGTCGCTAGGAAATCTTTTGGATAGGCTAAATATGTATGAACAACCATAAACATCTAGGACTGTGTCATTTGATACAGCAATAGCGGAGCCTCCTGCTGCTACTTTGACAATGTTTGCTGGTATACCATCTGTCCCAACTAGTTATCAACCGCTAGATGGAGCCCACCCAGGGACTGTTTCGATAACATGGTCCGGAATCTTATTTGGAATTTCTTATGTTGAAACTCAGCAACTTGATCCTGCATACCAGTTTCAATTTGGGAAATCCAGTCTTCAAAGGCCGATCTATCCTTTGAGTACGGGATTGCCACCATATGGGGGGCAGTATACTTTTTCATTGTTCCCTCCTGGAGAATAACCATATGAGAGTTCACAACAAAATTCAGGTCAAGTTGGAATTACATCTAGTGGTTGGATACCAGTACTGCCTCAACAACCAAGAGTTGTATATTCAATACAACCAACTCAACTTGTGTTAAATATTCCCACTACACCTGTTATTGTGACTGTGTCGCAAATACAAGCACTGCCTGTTATATGCCAATCTCAAGTCTCTCAGGTTGCAATACAATAGCCTCTTGTCTCTACGACTCAATCACAACCTTAGGTTAGTGCTTCCTTACCTGGAATGACTCAAGCTCAAACGGGTACTATCAACCCACATCTTGGTCATCATCCAGTATTGGGCAACAACAAATGGTCCAACAACCATGGCTGGTACAATATCAACAATCGCAGTTCCAACAAGCTTACCAAGGACCCAAGCAACAAGGCTTAGTAGGTAGTGGACAACCACATTTTCAAAATGGTTATCAACAACCATAATATAATGGTTATGCCCATCAACCTTATTAAAGTTATCAACATCAAATATATTATGCTGGTATGCAAATACCTACTGCTCAGGCAATCCCATCTTATCCTGGGTATGCTTTGCCAAATCTGAATCAACAATTGCCTTTTGTAGCAACTTTAGAATTACCAGATCTAAACCAGCTGACAAATGATTCAATTGCTTATGCCCCTTGGTGGCTAGTGATTCCTCATAAACTTCCCTCTGATATTCCTAAATTCAATGGAAATCTGGGTGAAGACCCATTGAATCACGTAGTGACTTTTCATTTGTGGTGTTCATCTAACACCCTCAATGATGATTCAATTAGGCTTCACATTTTTTCAGTGAATGCTAACTGGTCCAGCAGCAAAATGGTACATTGAATTGATTAGAGCTTCATTTGACAACTTCAGCACCCTCGCCACTACCTTTTTAACCCACTTTCAGTAACCTATAAGGTACAAAATGGGAACAAAACTCCTTACCAACTTTAAACAGACAATAACCACTCACATATCTAATCATATTCATGAGTGGAAAAATCATCATCGAATGGTAAAGACGTATGTTCCTGATTAGCTTCTAGCTAAGTAGTTTATCAAGTCATTATTACCTTCTATTAGAGAAGATGTGGCCAAGGGAGGAGTTGTCACTGAAGAGAAAGTCATTGTTCGTGCACAATATTTAGACTTGATCTATACTCAGTCTGGCACGCTCTATGACAAAATTCCTGATGCTCCTAGACCAGAATTTTCTGTTCCTCCCCCTCCTAAATCAAATAGGGACTCTCATGCCGGTAAGGGCGTGACTGGCACCTCAAGTATGCAAACCGCAAAGGCTCCATCTAGTAAAGCCCTTGCAGTTTCTAGTAAAAAGGAAAATGACAAACTTCTTGCCTCAAAGGTTAATGCCGTGTCATCTGACAAGGACAAGGAACCAAAGAAACCAGAGGGCAAGAAGAAAGGGAGAAACAAAAATAAGAAACAAGAAGATTCAACTCCTGAGAAATCTTCTGAAAAACCTACCAGGAAACAGAAACCTCGTTATCCATGTTTAATATGTAATGACGAGCATTTCATGAGAGATTGTCCACATCGAGCTGAGGTTGTGAAATTTTTAAAGACTTCAACTACCTCAGTGGTGTTGAATGATCCATTTCCAAATCCAAAAACCAACCTGGTTGCTATCATGCTTCTAAATCCCAAGTGCTTATGTTATCCAACTCGAAACAAAAAAATGATGCTTTGATATCGACAAGGAAGAAAGATTATGGGAATCCACAGATGTCGAACAACAAGGCTATAGATCAACCCAGTAGTTCCACAACAAATTCATGAGAAGTTGTACCACCCATCATTCCTGAATTAACTATAAATCCGCCAAAGGGAGTAGCACATAAATCGATGTTTAATCCTCGTGCCCGAGCAGCACAGAATTATAATATAGTGGAGGATCTGGCTCAATCACCATCCGCTATGTTGACACTTGAAGTACTGCAGAATTGTCCCTCCCAGAAGCAAGCTTTGTTATCATTGATAGGTGGGATTGACCCAGCAGATTCCAATCTTGTGGCCTTTAACCATAAAGGATACGAACCTCAGTTACCGGCCCAACTCGCTTTCCTTATACATGTAAAAACCCTCAACAAAACTGTTCATCAAACAATCATTGGTGAGGGGGCATCTACCTATATTATTTCAATGAGTTGCTAGAAAACTTTAGGCTCACCACCCTTGTCACGATCATCAATGAAATTAAAAGCATTCGATGGAAGAACATACACGCCATATGGAATTTTAAGTAACTTGCAAGTTGAACTGGGGGGCAAGACAGTAGAAATTGAAGTCGAGGTCATTGGTGGAAACCTTGACTACAATATCTTATTGGGAAGGCCTTGGATTTATGCTATGGCTGCCGTTGAGTCAACATATTTTAGAAAGATTGCATTTCCCTTCCAAGGTGGAATTACAATCGTTGACCAACTAACCTTTTTCCCCAACAGTTCACAAGCTACTGGAAGCATTCCATTGATCCATGGAAGTCCTCAATCACTTCAAAATGTCAAAATAGGTCTCCTAAATTACCCTTCCTTAATGGGTACTTTTGCCCTCCCACCTCCAAGTAATCTGGCGGAAGTGGCCACAGTGGAAACCTGTCACATGACATCTTCTACATCATCAAAGATTAAAGAAGAACTATGACCCTTTTGGTAGTGTGGATCATCGCCAGGTATTGCCCCCAAGCTCTATAAAATTGTTTTAGCAATTAATTTTCTGGGCCTGGGAGGCGAACCCAAATCAACACTCAGTGAGTGTTTGGATAGATAGGTATCTAGAGTATGGTACCTCTTCCAATCCTTGGTCTTGTATACATTCTACAGACAAAGGAATCATTCAATCAATGATGATAGGAGAAACACTGTGGGAAGATTACCACCATCATTCCCACCTTCAAGATAACAATGAAGATTATTCAAGCGACCTTAATCATCCTTCAGATTTTGGTTTTCTATCAAAAACTGTAAAACAAGGACCCCTAGAGCAAAATTCCAGTTGAGTCTTTCACTTGATCTCGTAAAACAACTTTCATTCCATCCACCTCATAACCATGAGTAGTCTGGTGAATATAATGAAGCTTGGGGGGCATGCATCTAGTTCTAAAGATAAGTTTCCTTGTGGGTTATGTGATTGGTCTGTCACACCATTCACCTTTGTCTATTATGGATGAAGCCATCCTGCTTCACCATAGTGATTTCCATCTGGTTACAAGAGACTCTCCTTTTCATCATGTTGGGGGCATGCAAACCACATGAGCAATGTTTCTGCAAGGTTCATGCTCGTTAAAAAATAAACCTGCCAATGAGAAATTTTTCCGCAAGGTTCAAGCTCATTAAAAAATAAACCTACCACTAAGCATAGTTTCTTCTGATTCAAGCTCATTAAAGAATGAATCCGCCCTCGGTAAATAACCTTTGTGATTTCCTTTCTATCAGCTTTTTGAACCATGGTTGTGTTCCTACCGTCACCTCCATTCTTTTTTTCCAATCATACGCTTCCACTTGATTGTTTACCTTTTTGAGGAATAGCTGCGATGAGTGGTCCTGTTAGCCACCCTCTCCACACTGCCATGTTTTGAGAAGTTCCAAACTTACTTGGAGCCAGTTGCTACCCCAATACACCACTCGTTCCTCAAAAACGAGTCTCTTTTAAACTCTTTTTAGACTCGTTAAATATAAAAATATTGTTGAGCAATTGGACTCTCCAGCTTGTTAAAGTGATTGGAAGTGCCATCCCTCCCGTATTTTTATCTTTTTGGACTTGAGGGATTATCCCACAAAAATATCGAGTGCTTTTCTTTTTCAGCTCGCTAAAGTGATTGAAAAGTCATCCCTTGTGTATTATTTTAATTTTTTTTCAGACTCAAGGGATTATATTACAAAAAAGAACTACTGGAGTTTCCTTTTCATCCCTTTTCGAACTCTCTAAACATGAAAAGGACCGATTTATCTTGTTGTTAAAATCGTTAAAACAATAGCGACAAACTTGTCCATCTAGACAAGAACGAGTGTCACTGTCGCTAGACTCACTAAAACATAGCGACAGGGTTGCCTGAAGGGAAAATTATAGAACAAGCATATGTTATTCTCCTCAAGCTTGACAAAAATAAAGAAGTATTGGTCAAAAATGACTGGGGAAAAATGGAAGAAAACTTGAAGAATTTTATTGGTAGCAGGTCGCTCTTGAACATGACACTTTCACTCCATCACCATGATTAAGTCGGGTTGGGTTATTCCATTCACTGATCATATCACCATTGGTCCTCCGTACCATCCATTTTTGGGGTTAACACTACCAATCCATTTCAATGTCACCGACATGTTCAAGAGAAGTCATTCAGAGAATTCACCACCTAGCTAACGCCTCATCCAATGCAATGCCTTCACCATCCATTTTTCATGACAGCCATTCCTGAACTTTGTATCATCATATCATTTTCACGTTCAAAAAATCATTTGCTTCATTTCGTTTCGTAGATGTGGCATACATCAAGTCCCTCCTATGACGAGTCACTTCTTGTTGACATCAGCACATTATCCAAGAATTTGACTTAGAAACAACCCTTTCAGTACTTTGAAGCTTGCATGCCTCAATGGCAAGTATCTCACTTCTGGCGACAGGTTTACATCAATGGCCTTCGACCAAAAGATTTTGCGTGGTGTTCAACATCAACTCATATATTCACACCATGTGAATTGTACTGTAGTACCTTAAGGGTCATTATCATTATCAGTGATTCCTCTCATGCTTGTTAACAACTTACATCATTGGCTGGTAATCAGGCGATGTCTTTCCATGTTCAACTCCAGAACATCTTTTCACATGGATCGACTTGTACATCGAGTGAAGATTAAACGAGTTTGAAGACCCCGGATTTCATCCATCCGGGCTGCGATATATTCAAGAAAATAAAGACATTAAATGTACACAGAAGCTACACAGATGATCATCCAAGCTAAGGGATGATGACTCTACATATAAAGAATCACCAGTTTGCAACCGCGGACGGGTATCTATTCCATGTACATGAAAATGAATTTATAAAAGCTGAGCATGGGAATGCCCGCCTCAGCTAGATAATGAAAATAATATGATGATGATGTATTGTATTGTATCTTATACAGGTCACCTTCTAGTTCAAATACCTTGGATCCTCATGATAAAGCATTTCACCTGACATCAAAAGATTTACGATCTCATGCTTTAGGGGGGCAACTGTTATAGACATATTTGGGCACTTCAACCCCAATCATATATGTCAATAAACCAAGGGATCTTTCACCCCTAAAAGTGTTGTTTCATACCCTAAAGGATCATGGTCAACGGATTACATCATTCCCTAGAAGTTCCACCTAAAAACCCACTCAGAACTGGCCAAAACTGGACCATACTGACTGCTCCATGGTCAAGGTGTGATGCATCTCACCTGCTACACATGGGAAGTGCGATGCATATTGCAAAGGCCTTCTGTAGGGTGTGATGAGTAAGAATAGACAAATGGCAGAGACAGTTTGCTAAGTGGATGCCCAAGGAATCTTCTAGAAATTTCTCATATGACACTTGCCTCTCTAAATTTGCCCAGGGATGTGTAAGAGATCAAAGAAATATCCAAGTGGAACCAAGAACTATCAGTGGAATGACACTAATCAAAAACCAGAGCTGACTCACACCTTTGCAAACATTATAAATGGATCCCTCATCTTAGAGATCTAGAGGCGAGAATTTTGTAATTTGTAAGGAAGTGTTGATGGTTTCTCCTTGAGAAGGAACATTGTATTGTTGGGTGATCTTGCTTTTCATGAGGTGAAGAGGGCTTTGATGTTGGGAGGATGATGCTGGATCAGACAGTTGAGTTGTAATCCTCTCTTCTACTATTAATAAAGTTGTTTGAGTTTTCCTCCATATAATCGTGTATTTGTGAATCTTGCTATTTGTGAATGAAATTGTACGGTCAATGTATTTCTGATTCTGCATGGTTTATGGTATTATAGATCGCGATGATTTGATGGTGTTTTGTTGCTTTTCCTCTACAGGTATTCTCTAAAGTGGGATAAGTAGGAGAGGAGTTGCAAGCTCTATCAAGGGAGAGAGGAAACAAGCAAGGAGCCAAGTGAAAGATTCAGGTTGGTACTCTTTTCTTCTCTCTTATCTATCATACATAAAGGAAATCACAAGTTACTTTGACTGTTTTTTCTAAGATAGCTACCCATCTTAGTGGGACTAACAAATCGAAAAGACACTAGTTTTCCCAGAAACACTACAACCGAACACTCACCAGGTACACCTTCTTGCTTTTCAAAAGCACCATTGCATTTCTCTCTCGAGCTGATAGTTAGAGCCAGGGAAAATATATAAGAATACTTGGAAATCAATTTGATACTCTATATGGGGATCCTATTCTAAATGGTGTGAAGTCTAATTGGGACTTCACATCGGTGATACCCCTTAGTTAACAGATTTCCAGCACCATCAATAATTGGTGCTAGAAGGATGGCAAGATGACAAGTTGTGCCCATTGAGTCAGTTTTGAACCTCTTATCTCAAATGGATCATCTTCAAATATTACTCCCAAGATGTTTCTCTAATTTATCCATTTATCAATCTTCAATCCTCGATGAGCCTCTCTATCACTTGTCTTAGTTAAAGTTTTATGGTGAGCATGGAACATCCATAAGCGTGCACATTTCTGATTTTCTAAAATTTTGTGAATCTTACAAAATCAAAGATCAAGAGCTTGTTCGTGTGCTTTTCTTCCTCACCCTTGAAGGTCGTGTTAATTAATGGTGGCATACCTTACCACCCACCTCAATCCATTCCTTCCATCATTTCCTCAAGGAACTTCATAAAGCCTTTGATAAGTATGATTACAAAGATGTTTATAAAATAATCAATCAGTTAAGAATGAAGCCTGATGAATCAGGTGAGGATTTCTCTAATCGATTGCTTCGCCTTTGTCGTGACTTTCCTGAAGAAGAGGTGGATTTGGATTTATTTAAACAAATGTTTCACCATTTTGTTCATGTATCTTTATACGGTAAACTTGAACCCCCTGGTCTTTCTACTTCCCCAACTCTTCTGAATCATGAGAAACCTCTAATTTTAGAGGAGAAATTTACTACTCCTTTTGTTCTTTGTCCTCCTTTTCCAGTTCTGATGAGGGTGTCTCTGTGCGATGATAATAAATTTGGGTAATCTAAAAATAAAATTCCTAGTCCATCTTCTCATTCTTCTTTTGCTTGTCATGTCTCAGATTAAAGGTTGGAAATATCGTAATGGCTCATGAAGCCCATGGTGAATACTAAACCCTCCATTACGCAAGATGATGTTACTATTCATAACTCTAGTCTCAAATCTGATTTGGATTTTTTTTATCCTCTATCATCTACATGCCATGATTCTTTGTACTGTGATTGACCCAATCAACCTGCTCCACCAGCTAGTTTTGCACACCCTCTCAATTTTCAAGTTGTTGGTTCAAATATACAAGGAAGTCACATTACACAGGTAGAGGAATAGGAAGACGAATATGCTATAAATATTTCTTCTTTTTCCCAAAATCCTCCATGTGAAGAGGATACACTTTCGTTCTTGGATGATTTTCAATATTCTAATCTCAATAGTGAATCAAATGTAATAAATTATTTCAATCAATCTGTCGCCTTGGGCAATAATGATTGCAATGATGATGAGTTTGTTGACGAATAAGATCATGAATGCCCAGGTGCATCATTTGATCTTCTGGTTTTTCATGAAGATGTTACTTTAAATCCAGAATCTGATTCGTTCAAAGAAGATGTGCTTACCAAAACTTCCTCTTCATCTCACTAGCCTCTACTATTGGTGATGAATCTACTCATGACATAGATATTCCATATGATTCAAGTCCTTGATCCAATGATTTAACCTATAAATTGGCACAAGGTGGTGATATTATCCATGATGCAAATGAATTAAATCATTGAGTACTCTTCCCATCCCTTATCTTCTCTTCTCTTGCAATAAGACAACTCTTCAAACCAACTTGATCACGAAATTTCCCCTATTCATTCATCTTTGAATTTGCCATTAGAAGAATATTTTGACATGAGTAATTTGGTTGTTGAAGTGTAAAAATATGATAAAATTGGAGACAAATATGGCTTCCAGCTAGTGCTCAGTGGCTTTATTGAAACCAGTGGTAGCATCTATTCACAAACCATGCATGATCTTGTTCAATCTTCATAATGCGATTTTAGAATCCTAGAAAGTTTCGGGACCTGCCAGGGAGTCAAGGAACTTCAACTTCCGTTGATGCTTATGTCAGGATCTCGTGACTCTGGTAAGCCCCCCAAACTAATTTAGATATGTTTTCTCCCGCGCAATACTTCTCTTTACATGGTTTCACTCAATGAAAGTTTCTTTTTGAAAAATGTTAGGTATCTCGGATGTGATCTTTCAAATTTCCAAGATTTTACTTCTGACTCGATTCAGGAATATTTTTCATTTCATTCGTCTTCATGTAAATCTCTCCAAGAAAACTTATTTTTTGAATGTGTATCTCTAATAGAGTCATGGAATTACAAATTTTATCATTCCAAATACCATCTTTGGCTTAAGGAATAATTTCTATCATATTTATTCAATGATGTGTATCTCCTGGTGTTAGTGTCAGTCAATGTTTCCTTCCACCAATTATCAAATGTTCTCTTTCAGAATGTACACTAGGCTTTAAAGGTCAATTTTTTGTCATTTCACTAGGTCTTCCATTCAAAAACTTTGGTCACTAGTTAGTATGTCCAGGTTGTCAAATACTCCTTTACAAATTGCCATGTTTTGGTCACTATCATTATGCAATTAGATGTACCATCTCTAAAAAGTTTTATGGTCATCTTAGTCTCATTATAGTGGTTTTTATCCAAGCTCACTATCATCCATTAGGTCACTAGGGTTTCAGTTATTAAAATTCTCATTTCATTCATAAATGGCATGTAAATGAAAAGTGTTACAAAATGGTTCAAAAAGTTTTCATTTTGAATAATACCAAAGCTTCTTTTAAAAGGTTCACAAGTACATGATTTTCAAATCAACAAAAAGAAAGGTATATTGTGGGCCACCCCACTGTAATTAGAGCAAGTCACCTCTCAAAGCTACAAAAGATCATTTCTCTCTCATTTCCTCACTCATCAAATTGTCAAGGGAGCTCTCATCCATCATCCATCATTTCCAAACAGCTTAGGGCCATTCTTTTTCAAGGAGTTAGCTTTTTCATCAGTCACCATGCATAGAAAGTCATCATTGTGTTTCTAGATAGGCATGTTGCGCACTGGTGAACTATGTTGCACACAAGATTAGTCCTCTAAAATCATTTGTTGACCACTCAAATTCATTTTTCAAGGTTTCTCTTCTATCATGTCATCCTCCAAGCTTCACAACAAGTAAGTTAAATCATTCTTGTGCCTTCCTTTTGCCTCTTATGTCAAGAATGATTCAGATGCTTCCACTCCTAGGGTTTTTATGAATTTCCTAGTTTTAATCCTAAAATGACGAAATACTTCCCTAAACCCTATTTTTCTTGTCCATACACCTCTGTTTGCAAAAACTACACTATTACCATCCATCATATAATGTTATCCCCTTATTTTCCATCCTATCTCTCTAAACCCTAATATACCCTAACATTCCAAGAGTAAGCCTGTGTTTTGGCCTTTTTCACTCCCTCCCCTCACTCATTTCCCAAAATTCCTTTTTCCCCTACTCATTAACATCATCCCCTACCCTCCTAAATTTCCTCAAAAATTTAGGCAACTCCCAAGTCCCTCATATCACCTCATTCCCTCATAGCAACATATTTCATTGTTTTTACTTGATTTCCAACTAGGGTTTGAAAGTATGGAACCTGATTCACCACAATTAGAGAAGAGGAAATATAAATAGGGAGGAAAAATACTGAGGTTTGAACCCTCTAATTGCAATGAAATCACCTCCTTCCCTTTTTTCAAGAAATGTTTTGAAGATGTCAATTGTTTAGAGTTTTGTCAAAAAGTTCAGGAAGTGGGTCACCATGAATATCTCACAGGTATATTTCCCCCATGTTGCAGGATGAAAAAATCACCATTGCAGGGAATTATTTAATGTTTTCAATGGATGCCATCCCTTAAGCTACAAGCATACCAAATCATGGTGAAAATTGGTTCAAAGGCATGAACCTAGACCTAGAAGAGTACAAACCCTACTTGATATCACAGTATAAAGAAACACACTCACATGTTTTCCCATTCAGATATTTGTTGTAGAGATATGCACCATTAATGAATACTGTCATGAAATTCTTCACATGTGAGGGAAATTTTTCTAGGTTGTATCAATATCACATAAGGCTGTTCATGCACTTTACAGCAACCGAGTCTCCCAATTTGTATAGTTACTTGTATAGGAGATTAACTAAGATGTCCGAAAAGGTGTAATTGAAGGGAAAATTCCATTATCCCATTCTCTTTCATCATAGTGTGATAAAGGTTATAGTTCTCCATCAGTTGACTGAAAAGAACATGACATGGGACACTTTCATTGAGGCAGCTTTGAAAATGCACATAACTACTTCAACAAGCCAGCACCAAACTATCTCAGCACAGTCAATGGAGGTTGGGTCATCAAGCAAGCATGACAAGGTTCCTAAGGCACATAAGCCTAAAGTGACCAAGACATATCATAGAGGTAGAAGGAAAGTGTTTTCTCCTCAAATTAAAGAAGGTGCCAAGCATACTACATCAGCAAAACAGAGATCACCATCACATCATGAGGCTTCATTGCATGATGAGGAGCTCATTGAACATGATTTTGACCTATTTGACTTGGAGGCACCAGATTAGAATCAAACCCTGCAAAAAATTATCAAAGAGAAGGATTATCACATCATGGAGCTCCAGGACAATTTGGAAAGGGCCAAATTCATCATTTCCTTCCTTGAGCAAGAAAACAGTCAACTCAAGGTCAAACAACTAATAATGGAAAAAGAGCAATTCAGGGTTATGAGGTAAGAGTTAAAAGGTAAAGCATGATGGTAATGATGAACAAGAAAATCAGGTTGGAAGGAAGAGGCCTACGACAATGGGTTTCAAAATACCATTACAGAAGGAAAGAGACCAAAACCTACTAGACGAGGATTTGAGTATTGAAGACATAAATATTGCTATGAAAATCAATGAAGATAGGGAATATTGCCTAGGAAAAGTTAATGGTCATCTAGATAAGCTTCTTGACAAGGCTAACAGGGACAATCATATGTTGAGGCACATGGCCCACCACTACCAAACAAGAAACAATATTTGCAATATCAAGGTCAAACAAATGCAAAACAAACTAAAGAAAACCCTAAAAAGTAAAAATGAGAAGGAAAACTTGGAGATGCTTGCTGAGGAATCCATGATAGCATATTTCACCTCATTTAGTACTTCTGGACTAATTTTGGGAGTCTTTTGAGCATTTTTTGTCTTTTGGTGAAATTTGGTGCAAACTCAAAAATTTCACTAGGTGCAGAAGCACAGCACCTTGGCATTGAAATTTTTCCTCAGGGATCCAAATGACAAGTCACTTGCATTTTTGGAAATATTATGGCCTCCTATCAAAACCCATTTCCTCATATTTTTCATAAATGGCTCAAATTTTGAGAAAAATGAGAAAAAGGGGTCAAAAATCAACATTATGCCCCTCTTTTTGACAGGCACTACACATCTAGAGACACCTTGGGAGAATCCGGTTTTGGAGGCCTTCCCATGGGTCATTTTCAAAAATTAAAAATATTCTAGAAACTAGAAAGACAAGGCTAGTTTAAAGCTCTTTCATATTTAAATTTTACTTTAGTAAGGCACCTAAAAATTGCCTCAAACTTTGCATTGTTCTTCTACAATGTTTTGAGATTTTAATTTAAATTTTCACTATGTAATTTTTCAGAGTTTCTAGTTCGACTTTGGTAAAATTCAAAATGGTGAAGTAGATTAATGTGAAGGTAAAAGGAAATTTAAATATGATGTATTAATGAATGGTTAGTCTTTGTTTGATGTAAATTGAGATTCATGTATGAGAGAAGTTGCAACCAAAGTTAATTGTATAAGTTGTTTCAACTTCCCTAGACATTAGAGTTTGTTTAGAACACATCATGAAATAGTTCCTAGAGTCATGGATTTGACCCCTGAGAGTGGGGAGAGGCTTTTTTGGTCTTTATGTATCAGTTTCTTTGTCACATAATAGGTTGAACATTTGAGGAGAGAACTATTGTAGCTTATATTTGACATTTCTGGAAATCAAAGGATACAATTTGCAACTATTATCTAGGAATTCATGTGTAGTAAGTTTGTGATGTTGTTTTTCCTTTGTTATTTCTTATATGAATGATATTCATCTTCTCTTTCCATTCATAAACTCTTCAAATAGTTTTCCTTACAGTTTATAAACATA
Source organism: Pinus taeda (assembly GCA_000404065.3). Lineage (NCBI taxonomy): Eukaryota > Viridiplantae > Streptophyta > Pinopsida > Pinales > Pinaceae > Pinus > Pinus taeda. The sequence continues at coordinate 35,123 of APFE031416946.1, read as the reverse complement.
ATTCTTTTCACTAAGCATTGTTTTGATGGAAAATTATTATGTGTTACTTTCTTGCTTGCTTAATGAATTCATGTTTCATGCTCATTAAGACATTTATGCTTCTTCTGAACACCATATTACATTGATAAAACCTAATATCCACCACAAAAGTACTGCTACCTTTCTCCTCCATATCTTTGCTTCTGTAATCCTTTGACCCTCTGACATAGCTACTTGGTTTTTCTCCCTTATCCAGCAACAAAACCCTAAATTTTCCAAAACCCACTTGATCCTAGCTATATAGCCTAAAATCCTTTACATATCATTCATTTTTTTGTTGTCATTTCTTAGAGAGAGACCTCTCTAGTTTGGTAGGGCTAGCTACCAAGCTAAAGCTTCGTCTGTGGTTACCTCCGTTGATTCCTCTCAGCCTCGGATATTGTGGGGGATAACATTTTGGTGTCTTTTTCGGGGACACGACTATTATATCATTCTTGGGATTAGTTCTATAAGCGCTTTCAAGGCTAGTTCTATGGGTGATAGATTTCAGTATCTAAAGAAGGTTGATTTAAGAAATCACATCAAGTTCAAGGTGTTAAAAAATTTGGCTCCTAAAAGATACATGAGGTCAAATCCTGACCCAAATCAACCTACTATTCTTAATGATCCATAGAAGTTTCTTAAGAAACTCAAAAACTCCTATTCCTAAAAGTGAACCTAGAAAATTGGTAAAAACTACATCTCTACCTGATCAATTATTGACTGTTGAAGATATTTATTTTGATATTCAGCTTGAGCAATCTTTGTTTCGACCTAAATCTAACTCTTCTCTTTCAGAACTAGTTTTTGAACCAATTAGGTTTGATTCCTACCTCCCTTCTGCTAAATCTCTCTTTTCCAAAACTGATCACGAGTTTTGGTTAAATTTTGATAAACTTCAAAGCCTAGCAGGCCAAATTCAAATCACTACCGGGAAATCTTACATCCAATATTAGCTTGAAAACCTGGCTACTTCTTCATCCTCTACTTCATCTCCAAACACATCAGCTACATCATTTTCCATTGTTAGTTTACCATCATCTTCATTAGTGTCATCATCTCCATCAACACAGCCTATTGTAATTCCTACACAACCCATTGTAGTACATATACTACCTCCTCCAATAGTCATGACACAGTTTTCTCCTTTACTATTACCTAGTCAACTTGTTTCCATACCTTAGAACTATGGTCAAAGACTCCCTCTTTTTGATGGAACATTAGAGATCACAACACAACAACATGTTGAAAAACTAATATATTTTATTAACCTTGAAGAGGTTGATGAGGAGGATGAAAAGATGAGAATCATAGCCCAGAGTTTTTCTATAAATGTAAAGAAATGGTTTCCCAGTTTGGAAACCAATTCCATCAATAGTTCCCAGCGGTTGATAGAGTTATTTTTCTCCCAGTGGCAGGAGAAGAAAAATCCATTACAGATTTTGGCTAAGTACAGTACTATGAAAAGAAACCCAAATTATACAGTGCAAGAGTTTACAACACGGTTCAATATGGTTTATAATTCCATTCCTAATGATATCAAACCTCCCCTTGGTTTATCCCTCCTCCACTATCCTGATGCCTTCGATCCAGACATGGCATATCAACTTAGGGAGAGATATCCTACAAATTTGGAAGAAATGCAGTGTAATACTATAAGTGTGGAAGCAAATTTTCTTATCAAAGTCCAAAATCAAACCAGAGAACCTTGAGAAGAAATTTACTATTAAGGAGGAGTCATCTTCTTCCTCTGAGTTAAAGCTTGACACTCTTATTAAAACAATGGAAATAATGATGGACAAAATGACTATTGTTGATAGAAAAGTGGAGCCTTCGATAAGGAATACTAACTACAAGGGATAGCAACAATCACAATTTCGAAATAAGCATAAAGAACAGAAAAATCAGGATCCTCAGGGATAGATCAGAACACCATTTCAGAAAAAACTATACACAAGGCCTGAAAGATGATGAAGAAGAAATTCCTGAGGCTAATAATTTCTTTGAGGAAGATGAATCACCTACCTTTCTAACTGAGGAAGATCAGTTTTCTCTGGAATCAATAACACCAAGTGATCAACAGCTTGTCCTTGCCAATGATGATTCATGGGCAATGCAGTCTGGAGAGTATCAAAGGAGATATCATAATGACCCCAATCATTTGCAGAAATAATATAATTGAGGAGCAGAAATGTCCCTGTCGCATTGCATCAAAAAAGGAAGAATTTTCAGAAATATACACTGAATAAGGAAGCAGCTCCTGTAGATCAAAACAAAGAAACATAGATTGTCATTCTGAGTCGCGATAAAAACAATGAAGCTTCTACCAACAATGTCAGGAAGGACAAGGAGGTTCAAATTGAAAGTTAGAGAAAGGAGTCCCAAGCCAAAGGGCAGCCTGAAAAGAAGGACATCGTAGCAAAAGATGTATACAAACAATCAAATCTATTTCACTTAGAGAATGAAATTTACAAATTGAAGATTTCAATTACTCTAACTAAATTAGTCGAAAATGAAAAGTACAAATCCAGATTGCTAATATATTGAAAGTAGATCAAATGTCAGAGACTGTCAATATTTTCAATGATGAGCCTGAAATTCTATTTGGTCTAGCTATAGAGGGAAGTCCTGAGGATAATGAAGTTCCCCCTTTCTGTCTTAGTTTGAAACTCCATGATTTTATACTCCATAATGCCATGTTAGGCTCTGATGCCTTAAATAACCTGATGCCAAAAGCTATTATGGACAAACTAAGACTAGACATCACTTGACCTTACCATGACTTGTATTCTTTTGATTCGGGGAGAGTAAAATGCCTTGGCCTTATCAAATATCTAGTATTGTCCCTCAACCAAATTCCAGCTAAGAATATATTGATGGATGTAGTGGTCGCTGATATACCTCCACGGTTTGGCATGTTGCTTTCACGACCTTGGGGGGAAAAGTTGAAAGGACCCTTGCAACTTGATTTTTCATATGCTACTATACCGGTATTTGGGCAGCTTAGAAAACTATAGCATGAGAAGAAGATGAAATTCATTATTAGTAGCAAAGATAGACCAAATAATCACCCTATCCACATTGTACATACTAATCTAGAATATTTCATTTTGTATAGTGATTTGAATCCAGTTGATGATGATAGTCAAATTGTTCAGATTTCATAAGTTTTGGATGTCATAAGTAGTGTACAGGAATATTTGATTGCAGAAAAACAGAAAAATGATGCAGAATGTTTGCAGCCAGAAAATTCATCTGATGAGATTGTTGGATCAGTGCTAGAAACTCAGATTGTTAAGAGAGTAAGTCATCCTCCAGAAAATCAGAAAGATCAGTCTTCCAAAATTATGTTTCCCGATGAAGAAGAAGGTCATTGGACCATGGAGTTTGATGGTGCATTGGGGAAAGAAGGATCTGGAATCGGCATGTGGATTCATGGCCCCTTTCATTAGTCATGTAAAATTCCTCAAAATGTAAGATTAATTTCTTATAAATTTTCCTTTGATTGCTCGAATAATGAGGTGAAGTACGAAGCACTGATTGCTGGCCTTAAAATTCTAAAAAAAAGACTGGGAGGAAAGAGAATTTCAGTTTATGGCAACTCCGAATTAATAATTAAACAGATAAAAGGGGAGTACCAGGGCAAGCATCCAAGGACGAGAGCTTATAGAAATGTTGTCCTTAACATTCTTAAGACTTTTTCAGAATATACTTTGTCTTTGATTCCTAGAACTCAGAACATTATGGCTGATTTCCTCACTACTACAGCAAGTATGGTTAATATTCCTACCCATTCAAGTAAGAAGTATTAAATTCATGTTAAGTACCACCCAGCTATCCCTCACAATATGAGATATTGGCAAGTGCTTTGGGACGACAAACAGATTAATAACTTTTTGTAGATGGAGGATGAATTTCTAAATACCTATATTGATGATACATGTGATGAAGAGGATCAGGAAATTGAAGAAACTAAGGTTGAAGTGTGGGATTTGAAAGACAATAACATTCCAAGAGGTCTTATACCTTTGTAAGAGTTATTTGATCGTGATGATGTTGCTAGAAATCCCACCATGGTCCCTACAGAAAAAAGGTGTTGAATATGTAAACATTTGTATAGCAGATAAGCCCAATATGGTCAAATTGTCAAAGTACTTGTCTCCTGAGATCAAAAGTAAGTATATTGCTTTGATGACAGAATTTTCTGATATATTTTCTTGAGACTATTCAGATTCAAAGGTGTGTGATAAGAACATCATTCAGCACACTATACTGATCAAGCCTAATCAAAATCTATTCTGCCAGAAGCTGAGAAGGATTAATCCTAAGTTTCTACCATCCATTGAGAAAGAGGTAAATAGGATTTATAAATATGGTATTATAGTTCCTATCCATTTTTATGAATGCATGTCAAATCTTGTGCCTGTGAGAAAGAAGACCAGGGAGATTCATCTTTGTATCAATTTCAGAAATTTGAACAAAGTGTCCTTAAAGGACCATTATCCCCTGCCGAAGATGGACCATATACTGTAAAGGGTAGTTGGATCTTCCAAGATTTCATTGCTTGATGGATACTCCAGCTACAATCAAATTTTAGTGCACAAGTATGATCAACCGAAAACATCATTCACAACACCATGGGGTACATTCATGTAAACCAAAATGTCGTTTGGATTGAAGAATGCAGGAGAAACATTTCAATGGGCTATGGACATTGCTTTCACCAATGAAAAGGATGTTTTTATAGTTATTTATTTAGATGATTTCACATTTTTTTCTAAATCTGATGAGGAACACTTACATCATCTTAGAATTATCTTTCAGAGATGCTAAAAAATTGGCATTTCAAGTTCTTATCTTTTTTAGTGCACATTGTTTTATATTTGTTTTAATAGATCTCATCTTTGTAATTGCATGTTGGGAACAATTACAGTGGCTACATTGGAAATTCCATTATATGTGATCATAACCTTCTAGATTTTTACATTAGGAGTAGGTCTACTTGTATTTTAGTTTACCTACATGTCCATCTTGCATTCATTTTGTGTAGCTTGTCTTGTGTTTTCTGGTTTTGGTTTCACATCATGGTTTTTCTTTAGCCATTTTTTGTCTTGTCTTCTGGTTTGTTTCCTTGTTGTCTTTCCTTTAGTTTTATGAGACCGTGCATGAAGACCCTATTTTGGCTCAAAGGGAATGTGGAAAAATAGAAAAGACTTTGTAACACTGCAACATTTGGCTAAATCTCTATCCTTGTTCCTTCTCTTGGTTACATATTTTGGTTAATGATGTCCAAACGTAAAATATGATCCTTGTGTTAAGAAATCCTTGTGTCAAACCATGATCTCCATGTATATTATGGAAACCTAATGCCTGCACTTGGGTTTTATGTTTTTGTGTTTTCAGGCTGATCCAATCAAGTACAGAAGGACAAGGGGAAAATCGAAATGAGTAACCAATATCATAGGTCTTATATATGCTTATCTGAAGGGACAACCTCTCCTTCTCTCAATAAGTTAGGATACCTCTTTTTCCCATGAAATAAATAAGTGTCAATGCATAGTCCTATATAAATAAATAAAGGTGAAAGAAGAGAAAGTGTTGGCTTGATGGGTCCTGACCTAGGTTCAGCATTAGTTAGCAAAAAAATCCCTACACTACTGCCCCTTTCGGCATCAATCTGCAGAGCATGGACTGAAGTCTCACCTGAAGCAGTATGGGGGGATGCAGGAACTAATTTTCTACACCTTGAGATTGTTGTGATGTTGTTTTATACCCTAACCCCTCCTTCGCGCAGACCTATAAGCCCTTTAGGGCTTATCAAAGTACTCCTCTTATTCGGTTTTGAAACCTTCATGAAAGTCTCTAATCATCCTTAGCAGACCCTAAATAGTCAATTTAGACACTTACGTGCCTCTGTAATTACCCTTACTTCTGTGTCTACCTAGGTCAGCTTAAGTATTGGTTAACTTCAACATGTATTATGATTATCTTCGCGTAAACAGATATTCTTACTTGCATTCATATGACAACGTAAAATACATAGAATCGCGCATCAATATAGCATTAAACCATAAATCCAATATTCAACATAAAATAATCACAAACATTCATAACGGAAGTAAAATAGCTCATACACATATTTCTCGAGAATAATTCTCTTTATTGATTGTTCACATCTCTAGAACAGACTCTAACTCCCCTACACACACAACTACAGGGGTTCGTGCACTCATCTACAGACTTGTACCCTAGGCCTCTGCGCACTCAGTTGCAAAGCCTCTTCCTATGCTAAGACTCTTCACTCTTAGCTCTCAATTGCCCATAAACTTACTTAGAACTCTACTAGATACTCCCTTAGACTCTTCTAAGACTCCCATTTTATACATTCCCATGGCCCATGGACCAAGGGTAGATCTAATCAAGCCGACACAAGCTATCTAAACTAAGGGTAGAAACACTTTTTGATTTTTTACATATTTTCACTCCGTGACCACAAAATGTGAAGAATTTACATTCTTTACACAAAACTTGGGCCTTTAGCCCCAAAACTTGGGCTTTTAACCCCAAAATTGACCCCATGGGACCCATTCCCAACAGACCCCTATCAAAAATCTACTGACTCACCCCAAGTCACTCAGCTGGTGTGGAGATCTTCTCATGAAGACCTCACAGCTCCACCTGTACGACTACAACCATGGCAGTACACTACGTCACTGCTTGCTTAACCTATTTGACCAGCTCCTCTGTCACTGTTTCTGCATTGTTTGCCTATATTTTCTATTGTGTCGCCTGTATACTGGCCAATTTCCCTTCAATGGAGGTAATGAGTACATAGGCTTCCTCCAGCCAAGGCCCCAATCTAGCCTCCAGTACCGCCTCCTTGCACTGAGCATAATCCACATGTTCCTTTAATGCCTTTGCTTCCTGCAAATTTACCAACCTCTGCGTGATGGCAATGGTGTGCATCGTCACTTTGACCTCATTGTGTACTTTTGCTACAGCTTCCGTGCTTTAGCTTCTAGTCTTTGCATGTTGGGATCTTCCTACAGATTGGTCACTACTTTGAGCGCCTTATCAAACAGTGCAATGCAATCCTTCAGTGTGGTGTCAATAGCTACAATAACATCTTTTACAATAGTTGTGTGCTGCTCTCTGACTTCTGGTGGATTTGAGGGCTGGGCCCTCAACTCAAGTTTCATGATCTTAATGTTGAGTTCAAACTGAACCTTAGCTAGCTTTGTTCGTGCCTCGAACACTTTTGCAGTGAGCTTCTGGATCCTTGTGTCGACTGGCACATCTTCAGAGATGTTAAACTCTGGAACAATCTGGCATGCCTTAGCCACCACAGTTGTTGTGTGTTCATTCTTTTCTATGATATTCTTAAGAAGATCAATCACAAACAATTTTCAGTGATCATTTATGCATTTTTCACCTTCTGCTCGTTGATAACATTCAAAGTGAGTTGTTCCCAAGCTCGTATTTTCGCGATCACACCATCTTGCAAGGTGTGAAGGGCTTCACTTGGAAGTGTGGCCAAGTTTAACCTGACTTGTTTGATGGCACTGACAGTGGCCCTGTTAGCCTTGGCTTTTGCAGTCAATGCTCCATTTAGTAGTGTGATAGCTCGGGAATCCATTGTACGAACCATCTCTACTATGTCTGAGGTTCCCGGTGCCAAACTTCTCAATGCCACACTGCCCCTCCCTACAATGGTCTGCACCTGAGTAGCCTAGATCTGCAACTTGTGCAGACCCATTTGAATGACAACCAAGGCATGTTTCTATTGTTACTATTGCAACAGTTTTGTGGTTGCGTCCCTCACTGTGTCACTGATATCATTCAAATCACCCACTATCAAGGTGATTGGGTCCAGGGATGATTTTCTAGCCTTGGAATTCTTCCACAGCCCTACTTTATCCTACTCCCATGTGCGCTTAACCCAGAATGAAGTAGTCTCCAGGTCCGCTCCTCCCTGCTTTGAGCGTTGCTCCTCCTCGTCTGTGTGTGGAGAAGGTGACTTTTGACTCCTATCAGAGTCACAGATGTCCTCTTCCTCCTCCTCTTTTGCCTATGTTTTGGCCGTGTGCTTTGCTTTCGCTTTGTCCTTAGCTTCCTTCCTTCATTTTTAGGCCAACTGCTCCATCTTTAACTTGGCCTCCTCCTTCTTTTGCTTTGTGGCAGACTTACTAGTCCCAACTAATAAGTCTAAGGCTTTGCGCCACTTTGCAATCTAACTCTCTAGAACCATGGTGATTGCATCATCCATCGCCAAGTATGGAAGATCATACCATTTTTGTGTGGGGTCCTTCTGCGCTTTGATGGACACACAGTGGAAGTTCGCCTTGAACTCCACATACTCGGACAACCGCTCAAAGACAATTAGTGAGAGTCACGGCTTGCAGTTGATGGTGACATGGATGCTTGATTCCATGAGAATCCATAATATCTTGTTGTCTGTAATATCTTATGGCCCAGAGCGAAGCGAACTTCACTACTTCTGGAATCTCCAGTGCAATCGGGAGAAATTGACTGTCCTTCGGCAAGTCCCATGCAACTAGTACAATCAACAATAGCAACCATGCATAGTGGAAAGTCTTTCTTTGATCGTGCACTTCTCTACATTTTGTGAGGAACTCGCTGCAAAGGTAGCATGCCCAGTTAAATTGTACATCCTCTATGAACTGGGCTACTAAAGAAACCACCAGTGATGGTATTGTACTTGTTTCCTGTAGGTAGTTCTTCGCTGCAAAAACTACACCACGAAACCAACTCAACCAGCCTTTAGGTTCAAGCTGGCCCTTGAACCAGATGGGGTTCCCTCAGTTGTTACGAGGCTTTGTTTAACGTTTTTCACCTGTCACTGAAAAACAACCTTTGAAGCACAATGGCTAGATTTATGGTTTTAATTGGGGGTGGTTGGCAATCAATGATAATCACTACTCATGATTTAAAGGCTACCTCACAGGGTTCCTTTTGAAAGTGTCAGCTTCCATCCTGACAGAAATACTTGATTTGTATAAGAATTTTGCAAAAGAATGTAAAGAGATTCTGAATAATTGAGTAGCCATACTAATTACTTGACAACTAGGAAGATTTGGATGTGTGTAGAAGATTTCTACAACCCAACAAAACAGAATTAAAGGGAAACAGAATGGCCAAATTGAAACCAATTCTAAGAGGAGCTATTTCAGAAAAATAGCCTAATAAGCTAATATCTTTTAATGGAAGTCAGAAAGCACAAAATAAAACCAGTTAAAGAGGAGCTATGATGAACAAACAGTCCAATAAACAAATATCTTTCTAAAGATAATGATTTTGCAAACCTTCCTATAAACACTTTTATCACGTGTAGAAATAAGATATGAAAAACTAGAAAAACATACTCGAAGCACAAAATTCTATAAAAACTAGATCCATAAGGCTTTCACTAGAAAAACTACAACATAAGCTTTATCACAAAGTGAAGAGTCTTGGAATCAAAAGCCAACCCATATTACTTCAATTGATGAAGTATTTATACAAATTCTAAACTAAAATATCTTGAAAAAATATCAAGATTTGTTTACGAATATCTTAAACTGTTTTACACAAATAGAACTAAAATATAGGACATTAAAAAATAATGTATCTACTTGGAATTATCATTATGCATTTCTTTTTGGAAAAAAGAGAAATTCAAATTGAATTGCAACTCTTATTTGATGAGGTGGCCTAACTGTCTTTGAGCATTTTTCCTCCTGAAATCCTGCAAAATAGGGTCCCGTAATTTCTTTATATATCTCAATCCAAGATAGTTTTGTAAAAATTGGGAGAGGTTATTGTAGAAGAATATGTTTTTGAGTTAAACCTATCTCAATTACCCAAAATTCAGCTCCAACTGTTCACAATACTTTCTGTAAAATGATGTCTAAAAAGGAATTTACACAGTCCGAAAAATAGGCTGTGAAGATTTACTTGTATCTCTGATTATGTAATATATGAGTAAAATATGAAGTAGTTTACTGTACTTTAACATATTAGGAACACAAATATCCTTCAGTTTCTCAAGAATCAACTCTAATTACCCACAATAGTTTCTATAAAAAGGTGGCTTAAACAGGACATTACATAGTCGGAAAAATAGGCTAAACATGATGAGAGTGTATCTCCCAACCGTTGACACCTGTGTGAAAAGTGAGATAGGCTTTTGTATTTTGGAATCTTATGAACCAAAACCGGTTCCATTTTCCAAATATCCATCTTTGTTTAGTCAAACTAGCCTCTTCAAAAAGGTGACTAAAACATGAAATTTCTGGAAAACATGCCTTCGAATATCCATTTGCATCTCCCAAACCATAATAGCTATTAAAAATATGAGAGAGGTTTTTGTACATGAGGATGTTATCAACACAAAACCTCTTTCATTTTTTGAAAATTCTTTCTCAATGGGTTTTAAACCATGTTTAAATTTATTTTATTACAACATTTAATCATGTTTAAATGCATGATTAACTAAATCAACTAGCTAATGAAACTTAAATTTACATTTTGAGGGCACTTTTACTCTTTCAGACCCATTTATTATTTCTAAACTACTAAAAAATATTATATCAACAAATTTAAATTATAAAAACTAATCATGTTACAATAGCTAGCACTTCATCTGCGCGACACTTCCTTGTTATCTTCCCTGCCAAAATTTAAGTGGCTACTTTAACCGCGGGATCGGTTATGTTGGAGATGGAGTAGTTTTACAGCTTCTTGGCAGGCTTGAACTTGTCCTTCATTCATTCCGTGAGGTCGCGCTCACCTGACTTTCCGCCAAATTCCATAGCCAGGTTCAAACCTAAGTGCAGGAGCAAGGTGATCCTATGGATCAACATGTCAGTGGTTGGTATCAGATCTCCTAACCACAGGCAACCATCATGCACCAAGAATAATAGTTTCATGATCACTATCAAAGTTATGGGCATGTGGTTGTAATGCAGCACCCATAGCAAGTTCAACAATCATGCCTTCTCCAACCCTTTTATCCACTTTCTTGGCTCTAGCGCGGTCACACTAGAGTCTTTATAGAAGACACGATGCATGAATGTATCAGTCGCCAAGTGGGGAAAGCACTCTGTATCTGCTATATCCTAGTCCGCTAGCTTCAAAAGAGGGATATGTGCCAAGCGTGGTCCTTCGAATGTCATTTTGTCTGGCAGCTATGGGGTGAAAAGTGTGACTTTGTTCTCATCGATTTTCTTTGGTACCTTTGCCTTACCTTAGCGCAGAGGGATATATGATGGCAACTTGGAGATAGGGTCTGCCCCCTATTAGATTCAGTCTTGTCAGTCCTCCGTCAGAGATCAAAACTCTTTCTGCATTTCATTTTTAGGAGTCTCGCTCCATTCACTCAGCTGCATTCCGCTAGGGGTATTCCATAATCTGACAAAAGGGCCTTGTCAGTCATTTACCCTCATGCCTTATCCTGCTGGTTTAGGTCTATTTTTCAAATAATTTTAAAGGTCATTTACAGTTCTGTTCTAATCTCTTGATAAGCAAAGAGTCAACTTGGTCATTAGGTCTAGGGTTTGCAAATTGTTGTTCTCAAAGTGCTTCAATAATACTTGCAGGCCAGAGAAAGGTTCAATAATTCACTCAAATGATGTTTCTGAGCAAGAAAAGATGAACTTTAGAAACTGGTGAGAGTTTTTTGTCCAAAATAGTCCAAGGAAAAAATTCCTCCTTCACTTTTTACACAGGTGTCATGGTTTTAGAGAAATGTCAAAAATAAAATTGCCTCGGGAGAATTGATGCACCTCTAAAGTGAACTTGGGAAAATCAAGTTTTCGCCTAGCTTGGTTAGCCATATGACTTGCTTGATGAGTAAAATGATAACTAGACACAAATATATTTCCAATGAGCTACCAGGAGCTCAATTTGGAGTTGAGGAACACCTTCAAAAGTTGACTTCAACAACACTCTGCCTTGAGGAAGCCTCATTTGGCACATTTTGACTAGTTTTGGGAGACTTTATTCTTGATAGAGAAAATTAAATCCAAATTGAAATATTTCGGTTGGGTTGGAAAGTAGACTCAAATACCCTTCCAACGAGCTATCCTGAACCCACTTTGGACACCAGGAAGGCCTCCAAAAGGCTCCTGTAAAACGGCATGGTTCACATGGAAGGCGCGGCGCACTGGGAGAAATTTTCCAATGTAAATTTACACTGGTGCGGCGCACATGGGAGGAGCGGCGCACTGGGCTAAAAGGCCTTAAATTTATTGAAATCTTCCTCCAAATTGTAAATTCTTCATTCCAAAAGTAGGTAGAGCCTCCATTTATGTGTTTCATCCAAGTTTGTGCTACGGTATGGTGGTTTATGGATGCTAATGATTGAAACAAAAATTCAACCCTTTCATTTTGAATTCCTCACATGTAAACTGTTGCCTAGGGTTTCAAAACTTGTTCACCACCAAGGTTACTCTTTTCCATTATCTCTCTTGGCCTTAAACCCCTTTGTTCCTTGACTCCATTGTTCCCCATCCCCTAAAGTTACTAAACCCTATCCTAAATTCCCTTTCCCAAAACTTTCAAATTGTGATGGCAAATACACTAAAGGTCATAAGTGTGCTGAGAAGAAATTATTTTGCATAGATTATGAAGAGGAGGAAGAGAAGGATCAAGAAACATCAAAAGAAGATGATATACACCAGGAACCAACCCCAGAGAAAGAAGAAATGAATCTGATCATATCTTGTAAAGCATTAGTAAGAATTACCACTCCTCAAACTCTCAAGATAGAAGGAAATATCAAGAAGAAAAAGGTTCAAGAAGTGAAAGATCACATTGAGAAAGAAGAAATGAATCCAA
>APFE031416940.1:0-33794 GCA_000404065.3 Pinus taeda | reverse complement strand
CCACTAAAAATTACAATTTTATATATTAATTGTTTTAACAAAGTTATGTATTATTATTATAATAATAATAATGATTAATTTGAATATATATATATATTCAAACCGATTAGAATATAGTATATATATAAAAGTGCCATCTTTGTCAAAAGAATAAGCAGCGACAAAGAGTTACCAATAACTTCAGCAGCCAAAGCAGCGGAAATGGTGTTATTCAAACTGCATCAGTTTCCTGCCATTCTCAACACGTGTAAAAGACTAGAAAGGACTAGGATAAAGTGGATACCGATTGCGCATGAATTGCTTTTCTGACATAGGGATTATTTGCCCAAACGTCGGAAAGATAATATTTGTCCTGTTTTGCAATATGAACCATTTTGTTAATAGAATGTTTGAAAAAATATCAACTATAAGAACTGCGATCGTGAAAGAAAGGTGGATGAAATGTGTAACTTTACACACCAAAAAAATCAACGGCTACAACAACTGCAATCATGAAAGAAAGGTGAATGAAATGTGTAACTTTACACACACAAAAAATCAACGGCTACAACAAGGGAAGAAGTTGAATGCCAGTAGTTAACTTTACAAAATCAAAATCCATAACTTCCATTATGAATTTAATTATTTTCTGAATTAAATCCTAGCTATTGCAGTTGGAAGGCCTTGTATATTGAGATATACAACACACACAAAGGAAATCCTCCTCTTCTATTGCATATGTCAGTTGTCAAAAACCTAAAACAAAATACTCAGTGCAAATTTCCTATGCTGCAGATAAAACAGGTGTCAAATACATAGCGTGAGGAGCAGAGGATTTATTGCACTTTACCACAGCAGGGCATGGCCTATCCTGGTAACCAAGTTGTAGATGAACTGTGAGACATCCGTTCTCAGAAGATTTTGTAAGGCAACCATGACTAGAGATTCTGCTCCTTGATCCAAGAAGCTGATCAATTATTTCTTACTTTTTGTACCTCTTGGTTAGAATTCTTTGACTACCTAGGCTTTCCTGCTTCTTAAAAAAGGGGTAACAAACCGGATCAAGAATATTGGCTTTGTTGGTACCGTTCAAAACCTGTTTTTCAAAATTCCAAATCAGGACTAATTTCCCAAGGAATAATGTCATGTCTTGAATTTAGCAAAACCAACTGGAGATGTATAAGCTAGGGGAAGGGTTACAAGCATTACCTTCCACACTGCTAATAGGTTCATTAGACAAGAAGCATTGGTGGAATACAAATAGCTACTATTGCAAGCCTCCTTTACTGCCTGCAGCAACATAAGTATGTAGAAGTTTTATACTGAATAGCTGCTGAAATGCCAACTGATTTAAATTCTCTAACATAACAGTAAACAACTCGTAAAATGATGTCATATTAGACTAGTATTTAAATAGCATCCATAAATTGTGCCAATGATTCCATGTCACCTTATTTTACTTTTGCAGGGTACACACCTGGTATAATTCATCTGAAATAAGTCCCTTTCCATGTGCAAAAGGCACCTGTGAGTGGTCAAATGCTTCATCTGTCAACCCATTTCCAAGCAGATAACCCTGAAAAGCTAGCCATGCAAGAAGTCAGATCATGAGACCTTCTAGTAAAACTTGTAACGGACATAACGCTGTTCCTAGTCATCAACATATTCTGAGAGGCCTGAATGAAGAAAGCTATGAATTTCAATTATATTATCAAAGAGCTTTGACCTTCAGGTTCAAGGTTGGTTTAATACCAGCTTCATTTCCTGTGATAGACAAGAAAGAAACATTGTACCGGTCAAACATCAAAGTATCAATCTTAAAACAGATTGTATTAAGAAAAATTCAAAGTCTAGAACCTATATTTTCCTGAAATGCAACCCCAAATCAACTTATAGTACTCCTGCTGCCGTAAATAAATTCCATCCTATTCAAGAAATAAAGGAACAAAGAAGTCAATTGAATAACAAAACATTCATCGTGCGTGCTTTACCCTTTGCTATTTCATTTACCACCAGTGGAGCAATCAAACCAGAATAAGAATCTCCTCCGACATAAAATGGATTAGATAGAAACTCAGGGAATGCCTCAAACCACTGCATCCAATATTATAAAACGTACTGAGATTCACAAAAGTTTATACACTTCTAAATTTTTTTTTTAGCTTGATAGAACTCAAAACCTTTATGACGAAAGTATGTATATCTGAAACAGCCTTAAAGTCTCCAGTCATGTAATCTGTAGATGTATTGGAGTAAGAAAAACCAGTCCCAACTGGAGAATCAAGAAAAATAATGCTGGAGACCTGCATGTTAAAAAGTATTCAATGTTAATCCATTACTATAAAAGTTTCTATACATTTAATGGCATCCAAGTTAACAATGGCAAATTCGCAAGTGATAAAAGCAACATAACAGGAATGTTGATAATAGAGATACATCATCTGCAGGCCTTACAAAAATCTAGTATGCCCACTTGACCTTAACGAATGTTGAAAGAGGAAAACGTTTTGGTGTCCTAATTGAAAACATTTCATTATAACCATAGTGGCAGAGGCAGGAGCCTTGAACGCCAACCTTAGTCCAAGAGTGTGGATTGGGGATGAGCGTGGGCGACTTCCCAGAATTGAGATCAAAACTCATCGGACCTGCAATAGGAGATAAGCATTGTCGTAAAGTGTGTTAAACGCATATAAGAACCAGGAGAGAGAAAAACACAATATTAAAGGTAAACCACATAAACAAAACATTAATCATAAACTTAAACGTGCAATGTTTATGAAATTGTAAAGAAATATTCATAAATAAATAGTGATTCAGTTTGAAGAAAAAATAATAATTTTGTAAATTCAAAAATTTAACCATCATTAATTTCAAGAAAATAGCAAAAATTGATAAAAATAAGAGATTTGAAATATAAATAATTAAAAAGGAAGTGAAGCTGGTCCGCTCAGGAGTTGGCTCTGATCTGTAACTTGCTTGCATCTGATGAGTGATGAGTTTGTTCTCCTCTTAGACTTAAATCCTTGAAAAACCATGAACAAAAAGCCACTAATTTACATGAGTAGCTGCACAGTTAAAAAAGAAAAATAACCACTGTCTGAATAAATAAAAATCTGTTATACACTATAAGAATACTACTTACTCAACTAGAATTGAGTTGGAGTTTAATGGCCTAAGGCAACTATTGGAGTCTGCACTGATTCTCTTACAAATACAATTGGTGCCTTTTTTAAAGGGTTCTCTGACAATACCATTGGACGGCCTATGTAGCAATACAACTTCTAGAAAACTAAAAGTCAACTGGAATTGAACTGCAAACTGAACTTTACTTAACCTGCTATTAGAAAAGAAAAATTCAACTGGAGTTAATATTTCTAATCAGTGTCTTTGAGTGTCTACTGCGGTTTATTCAAGAAACGACCGCATCCGTTTCTAGTAACTAGGTCAGATAAACATTAAAAATAGTGATCATTTTCTTCTATAAATTTTCTAAACGTTATTATTATGTTCTGTTTTCTCCTATGCAATGATCGCATCAAAATAGCCTCTCACACTGCCTAGCCTTGCAAGTATGGCAGGTGCAAAAGATGCCTAGCCTTGCAAGTATGTCAGGTGCAAAAGATCTAGATCTGACTATTAGCTTTTCACAATATTATCCTTAAAGTAATCAGATGAGCTGAACATTGAATAGCTAAAGGATCAAGATTACTAAATCCATAATTTATCAAATTTCGTTATTCTGTGTGTTACAATGATATCTTAGTATTGTATAAACATAATTATAACAGAAGTTGACTCGGTTTTGGGTGCCAATCCCAACAACAAGCCGTTCACATGCCCATTTCCCAGATTACCCAGTTTCAAAATTAAATATATGCAAGATCAAAATTCATTCAGTAAATAGCAATTTTGACATTCAGTAAATAGCAATTTTGAGCATTGAAACAGAAAATATGAGCATGAGTCCCCATAGCTAACCAATCTCATAGACAAATCCAGTGAAACCGGTACAACCAGGACCTCCTGTAAGCCAAAGAAGAAGTGGATCATTTGCTGGATCTCTTTCTGACTTCACAAAATAGTAGAAAAGTTCTCTTCCAGTAACCTCACTAACTGTCATGTACCTGCATGAATATGAAGAAATCACAAGGAATTTCATGCAGTTACTCAATTGGTCATCCAATATAATATAAGCATTGAAGCTTCACATCTATAAGCACTCCATATAACAATTTGAGCTCCTACTTTTTTACACCCTGCAACACTTCATACAACAATTTTGACTCCAATAGAGTCATTTTCTGAGCTTCAGTTGTTACTGAATTTCATGTATCCATAGACATTAAACTCTGTTCAAACATATGTCAAGTGTGTGCATATCAACGTAAATCATTTCTTCTATGGATGTAATTAGTATAAATTATGGATATTAAAAGCATTGGGATCTTACTCTCCTCTAGGAATTCGATGTTCGCTCTTTTTTGAACATGACTGTCTTAATGAATAAATTGTGAAAGATATGACACTTGATTTTGATACTTTCAATTAATGTTATATTTTCCTAGATGTTCGCTCTTTTTTGAACATGACTGTCTTAATGAATAAATTGTGAAAGATATGACACTTGATTTTGATACTTTCAATTAATGTTATATTTGGACATGGACTGTGTATATGATTATCTTTACTGTGAACAAATATGACACTTACCCAGCGTATATCTCAAAACTAATATTGCCATGATAGCCTGGAAAGGACTCTACTCTTGCATTTGCAGGTGCTCCCGTGCAATGCTGTTGAACTGAACTGATAAGAGATATAATTACATGGATACTGAATAAATTAACCACAAATTGCATCGACTTCGTTTGGGAAGACATTGTTATGGAAATAGACCAAACCTCACTTCAATTAAAACGAAAACGGGGTGTGTATATAT
The DNA here is from genome assembly GCA_000404065.3 of Pinus taeda. Taxonomy (NCBI): domain Eukaryota; kingdom Viridiplantae; phylum Streptophyta; class Pinopsida; order Pinales; family Pinaceae; genus Pinus; species Pinus taeda. The sequence goes on along the minus strand of APFE031416940.1, from coordinate 28,876 downwards.
ATATATATATTTCTCTGTAAAAATGCCTCAACCTAACATATTTAAAAGAACAATCTGGTATGGCAAAGCCAACACAAGATCACCGAACCTTCTCTACCTGCCATGCATTTCATTCATTCTACCTAACAATATGGTTGTATTCATGCAATGCGTGGAAAAGCCTGAGCTGGGTGTGAATCCAATGGTGGGGAGATTAATCACGTTGCCAGACACAGGATATTTATCACATGGGCGACTGGGCACCTTACATAATTTAGAAAGCCAAAACCATCTTTTTATGTTTCTTCTAGTTAATTAAATTCACACCAAATCTAAAGTGAAAGTGGCCAGAGCACTAGCTCGGCGCTTTCTTGACCATTTCACTTGAATTCACCCATTGCATTTCTAAAAGCATCCACCTCAAGCTTTTGAATATCAGGTACGAGTTTGTTAGGTTTCCAAAAAGACCTAGAAATGACATCATACTTGTTTGAAGCTTAAAGTTTCTCAAAGAGTAGAGATGAAAGAGTTTTTTTAACAGTATTAAAATTTAAATTTGATACGACAAAAACAAGATCAAAACTCTACTTACAATATAATCTTAAATACTAAATATTACATATATACTAAATATTACATATGACTATTTACGAATTCCTAATTTCTAAAAATATCTACAACATATTTTAATATTAAATATTATATATGATTAATTAAAATTCTACTTTTAAATTTAAAAATATATAATTATTGAATATTAATCTTTTGAAATATAACATTTTCTTTAAAATTAATAAAAACAACTTAACGTTTAAAACTTTATACATTTACAAAAATGATGAAATACATATCCAAAAGTTTTTAGTTTGGCTAACCATACCGCGCAAGTTTTTTCCTACTCCCAAATTATGATGCGTGTTTAATGTGATCCTACATTCTTAGGAGCATTTTATTGTCGATCTCTACATGACACTTGATTTGAGATCTTTCCTAGTCACATATTTTATGGCCTTATCTTTGTCATGTCCTATGCAGAAACATGCAAAGTGTAAAAAATATATGTTAATTCTCAATTTTTAAAAAAGTAAATGTTTTGAAATTATATTATTTTTAATTAAAAAAAAACAATTGAAATCAAGTTACACACTTCAATACTGTGAAAGGACGCAAAATTTCCATAAAGTTATCACCATATTCATTTCAGAAGACTAAGGACAGATTTAATCATATCCCGGTATAAAAAACGCTATCTTTTGCATATCTATATGCTTGACATAAACTTTATTATCTCTGCGGCATGCAATAGATATTATATTAGGATTTTGGAATATTATTTCTATTTTCCAATATAACATAGCTCTTAGCCAATCAATTACTCATTTGCACTTACATTAAAACCATGAACTTATTTTATATGCAAAATTCATTACAGTTAAGGCTATATTTATGAGCCAAATAAAATGGTAGTTTTTTTTTTTTTTAATTTAAATAACTTAAATTTAAAATAAAAATTTATAAATATTATTTTATTTTATATGAACTTAAAATTTTCATTATATTTTATTCGTATTATATTATTAATAGATTTAATATAAAATTAATTTATTCTTTCTTTGATAGTAGGAGGTATTTAGTTACACCAAATTTATAGTCGTGAGTAAATAGTTACATGTTAGTTATTAGTAAATTTCTAAACTTTTATCATTACTTTGATGTGTGTAGTCTTATGTTTCAGGGTGGTAGTTAGTCCATATAATTAATTTCCAATAAAGTGGATGTAACAGTTACTCAACACCCTAGTCAAACATAACTACAAAATTAAGCCAAGACTCGTAGAAGACATCGATATCCATTATGTAACAATGGAGGAGACTCAATATAGATTAAAAATAGCTATAACAACTAGAAAAATACAATTAAAGAAGCACTGGAAAAGATAAACTCTATCAAGTAGAATTACACACTTATCTCTTTTATTACTACAACTTTATTTTTATATGACAAATGCAAATTGCAGTTCAATCAATTCAATGATATGATATGATTTCAGAAAACGACAAAAACTAAACTTCTAGTGAGCTTAAATTTTGACATTTGGACATCATCAACACCCTAGCACCTTTTGAAATCTAATTCCATGATATGCTTACATCCTAAAGTGATTGTAGAAAGAGTGGGATAGGATATTCCCGAACAACCTCGAATTTTAAGTTTGTGAATTTTATGCAATGGAGCCAGAGATGTCACACCATATCAGTGAACGACATATGCACAGGAGCAGATATTAATACTTTTAAATCTTGGGCTTGTCATAGCACACATGAATCAAACCGTAGAAATAGTTTCGACTGAGCTACCCGATCCTCGAGTTTGACGTGGTAAAAAAAGACTGGGCAAAGGAGGACGAAAAAAAATAATTTTATTGGTTAAATAATTTTATTTTTTGTGTAAATATAAAGAGGTTTAGGAACTGAGTTGTTTTTAGTGTTATTTTTTTTGGAAGTTTTAGTGGGTTTTTCCGATCAATTTTCTCTAAAATCCGGTACCAATTTATTGAAATCACAAACTTGATGGGTAATTTCTGTACAATCAAAGTGTTCTAGGGTTTTTCAGGTTGTTGAATTCAAATATGTAGTAAAAAAACATAAATAACACAAATCTATATTTCATCTCAAATTTTTCTGCCCTGAAAGTCCAAAAAATCGCACTAGGAAAACTAAAAAAAAGTATGGTAAATAAATAAAAATATAAATAATTTAGAGATATGGTAAATAAATAAAACCACTTCTTATATATACTCCCTAAAACCTATTTATATTTACGAAAACTCAATTTTTATTTACTTATTTAAGAAGCTTATGGGCCAAATACCATATTTATAAAAGATGTATGATAAATAAATAAATATAAAAAAGATATAAAGAGATATGGTAAATAAATAAAAATATATCAAATAAGATTATAAATCAACATCTAATTATATACCAAGCCTATGAGCCAAATACCATGGGCCAAATTATTATTAATACCATACAAAAAAAACATTAACCATAATATATTATTATTATTATTATTATTATTATTATTAAATCTAATATTCATATTAATATATTGATGAGGATGATGATGGTGGTTAACGTCCATTGAGACCAAATTGGTCTATCGAACCTATAATTGTCTTAGTGTTTAATTGTTTGGCTCCTAGTCTTTCTTGGCGAGATTGGTGCTGTAGCTTTCTTTTTTTTCTCTACGGTCTTCCAACTTTTCTTATCTTGCATCTCCTTCATCTTTTCTGGTTCTTGGGACATTGGTGCTTAGCTTCGCCATCTATTGTGTTCACCCTTTTGAAGATAGTGGGAGAAGAAGTTTGGTCTAGGAGATCTGCTTTGGTGTTAATAATATTAATATTACTAAATTTAATAAATTTGGATTAATACAATATTAAATTTGTTATATTATAATATATATTAATATATCATAATATATATTAACTCTAGATAATATATTGGAAGGGGAAATAAAATACATAAAGTAATAGAGGTGTAGGAGTGACAAGGAGAGATGGAGATAAACTGAAGGAGATGAGAGTGGGAATGAAGAGAGAGAGAAAGGGAGAGGAGTGAGAGAGGTAGATAAGGGTAAGAGAGGGAGAGGGAGACACAAAGATTGAGGGGGGAGAGAGAGAAGGAGAGATGGAGGGAGATAGTGAGAGGATTGGAGGGCAAAGTGAGAGAGAGAGAGAGAGAGATGGGGGAAGAGAGAGGGAGGTAGGAGAGAAAGGGAGAGAGAGGAAGGATGAGAAAGAGGAGGAGAGAGGTAGGGATTGAGAGATTGAGTTGGAGGGGGAGAGAGGGAGGGAAGAAGAAAGACATAGAATGTGAGAAACGGAGAGAGAGAGAGGGAGTGACAAGGGAGAGATGGAAAGAGAGAGTGCATTTTTAAGGGTGAGATAAAGAGAGAAATAAGGAGATATGGAGAGAAGGGGGGAGAGAAGAAGAGAGAAGAAGAGAGGGAGGGATATAGTAACATAGAGAGAGAGAGAGAGAGAGAGAGAGAGAGAGAGAGAGAGAACGGATGAGAGAGAGGACTTTAGAGAGAGGAGGAGAGAGGGAGGGAGAGAGGAAGGGATAGAGAGATGGAGTTGGAGGGGGAAAGAGGGAGGGAAGAAGAAAGAAATAAAGAGTGAGAAGTGAAGAGAGAGAGAGGGAGTGACAAGGGAGAGATGGAGAGAGAGTGTGTATGTTTGGCGTGAGACAAAGAGACAAAGGATAGATGGAGAGAATGGGAGAGAGAAGGAGAGAGGGAGGGATATAGTAACAGAGTTGGAGAGAGAAAGAGAGAGAGAGAGAGAGAGAGAGAGAGAGCTAAGGAATATGGAGAGAGAGGGAGAGAGGACAACAGGAGGGAAGAGAGATAGAAGCGCGGGAGAGGGAGAGAAGGGGAAAAGAGAGAGAGAGAGAGAGAGAGGGAGAAGAGGAGGGAGGGATAGATAGATAGGTTGGAGAAAGATATACAAAGAGACAAAGGGAGATAAAAATATAGATGGAAGGTGAAGAGAGGGAAGAAGGGAGAGATGGAGAGAGGGAGGGAGGCACAGAGAGATTGATAGATATGGAGTGAGAGAGCGTGTGTTTAGGGGGGTGAGATAGCTCAGAGACAAAGAATGATAGATGGAGTTATAGATATAGATGGATGGGGGAGAGAGGGAAGAAGATTTCTTGCACTAGATGCATTGATTTCAGTGTAGATGGTGATTTCTAATCTTATTTGATTGCTTGCATTAGATGCATTGATTTTAGTGTAGATGATGATTTATAATGATATTTGACGGTTTGCACTAGATGCATTGATTTCAATGTAGATGATTTCTAATCCTATTTTATTGCTTGCACCAAATGCATTGATTTAAGTGTAGATGGCGATTTCTTTTTCTATTTGATTGCTTGCACTAGATGCACCAATTTCAATGTAGATGTTGATTTCTAATAATATTTGATTGCTTGCACTAGATGCATTTATTTCAATGTAGATGATTTCTAATCCTATTTGATTGATTGCATTAAATGCATTGATTTAAGTGTAGATGGTGATTTCTAATCCTATTTGATTGTTTGCATTAGATCCATTGATTTCAGTGTAGATGTTGGTTTCTAATCTTCTTTGTTTACTTGCACTAGAAGCATTGATTTGAGTTTAAATGTTTATTTCTAATGCTATTTGATTGCTTTCATTAGATGCATTGCTATTTGATTGCTTGCATTAGATGCATTGATTTTAGTGTAAATATTGTTTTATAATATTATTTGATTGCTTGCATTAGATGCATTTATTTTAGTGTAGATGTTGATTTTTGATTTGATGTAATTGGATGTATGATGGTACATTAATTTTAAAGTGATTGGATTAACATTGTGCATTGATTGAATTAACAACTCGAGCTAAAGATTTAAATGGTTTACAATTTCAACAATCCTTCTCATATAATCGATAAATCTATATGAAAAGATGACAAAAGTAACAAGGGTGACAATAAGAATAGTAGAAGATAATATTTTGAGATTAATCAAAATGAAGACTATTGTAACTAATTTATTGTTCCTCCATTTGCAATCATCACTTGACACTCTGGTGCTGGATATAGGAAGCAATTCAATTCTTTTGCTACCTTACAATGAATAAAATTGTGGGTGCTTCCTGAATCAATCAAAACTATTACCTTTTTCTTCTGATTTGTCCTTCTATCTTGATGGTTTGAGGAGTGGTAATTCATGCCAATGCATTACAAGATATGGTCGGATTTATTTGTTCTTCATCTAGGCTTTGTTCCTGGAGTATATCCTCTTCTTTTGACCTTTCTTGCTCCTTTTCTTCTTCCTCTCTTCACAATCTATGTAGAATAATTTCTTCTCAGCACACTTATGACCTTTTGTGTATTTGCTATCACAATTGTAACAAAGCCCTTTTGCTCTTTTTTCTTCCAATGGTTGTGGTGTCAACCTTATAGGTTGTGGAAGACTAGGGACAACACTTCCATCTTTATAGTTGTGAGTGGTATGCTTCTTGGTTGCCATAATTTTGCTTTCCATTTTTCTTGCTAATTTGAATGCCTTCTCTAATGAATTAGGTTCCCAAAGGTGAACATCATGTTGGATATTATCCTTTAAAGACCCTATGAACACATCAATCCTATGCTCCTCTGGAATATCTTTTACCCTTATGTTCAATTTTTGGAACTCCTCAATGTGCTCCATATTGAACCCTTTTGTTTGAGACTTATCAATTGGCTAAAAAAAGTGTTGCTTTTTGTATCCTCATAATGTGTTGTCAATTCTTCTGCAAAAATTGCCCAAGTGATAAATTGTTTACGAGAGCAAAGCCATTAATACCATAAAAACTGATTTGGTTCCAAATATAAAGTTGCCATACATACCTTTTGTGTTTTTTTCACATTATTGAGATCGAAGAATTGCTCCATCTGTAATATCCATGTGACAGGATCCTTGCCATCAAACTTCCTCATATCGATTTTTGGAATATGGTGAGTCTTCGATCCGACACTAGCATCTATGGAATCATGATTAACATTTCTTTTATTCTCATCATGAGTTTCCTTTATTACCATTTCACCCTTAGTGCCCATTTCTTGTAGCAACTTATTCATATTTATCTTCAATTCGTCCATGTCTGTCTTCAAATCTATCTTCAAATCATCCATATTAGCTTCCACATCAATCGTCTTAGCTTCTACGCCTTTCTTTAAATAGTCCATCTTAGCTTCTACACCTTTCTTTAAACCATCCATCTTAATTTCTACATCTTTCTTTAAACCGTCTATCTTAGATTTTGTTCCTTTTTGTGTAAGGGACAGTTGTTGCACTGGGTCTTGTAATTTTGATATATCATGTTGCATTTCTTCCTCTTATTCATGAGTCATGCTAGAGCTTTTAGGTTCCTTACTAGGTGTTTTCATTTTCTTTCCTCGGGGCATCAGTTACTGATAATAATGCTCTACTATGCCCTTTGAATTCCTTCAAAATAAATTTTTCAAACCAAGCTTAAGAAAAAATTTAAGAAAATCTACACACCTTTTTTTCACTTTGTAGGAGCTCGATATTGCCTCTGATGTATCTCTGTACTTTCCAATCATCTAGTTCTGAATTTGTGACCTGTAGTAGCCCTCTGTGTCCTCTTTCCAGTGCCACAAGTCTGACCCAAATTGGATTCTCCAAGGAAGAGTTATGCGAAATCTCCCACAGTAACTTGATTATAGAGTAGTTTAGTAGAGCGAACTTGTACAACATGCCACGAGTCATTTTTTTGACCTTTGGATCTGAAAAATGCATACAACAAAACAACAGTCCGTCCTCTTTCTGTACCTTCTTACAAAATTTCAATTTGATCCCCAGAGAGAAAGTTATGACGCTTTTCCACAGGTCACCTGTTTGGAATGTAATTCGGGAGTCTGCAAAAAGACCAACTTCCTCAGATCATATCTCCCCTAAATATAGTGCGAAAAAATCTGAAATTTGGATCCAAGATTTAGAGCGATTTCTTCTCAAATGGGTTTTTTTGCAACTTCTGAAACATCATAGAAACAAAGTTATAGCGAAAATGCCACGATGACCTGTTTGGAGCAGCGAAACCCTAGAATCCAAAGCTCTGATACCAAATGTTATGAAACCAGCTCAAGAAAAGATAGAAAAGATAGATCAACACCTTAGAATTCAACCTCTTCAGGGGCAGCTTCCTTTACATTACATAAATGAACAATTCTTGATGATTCAAATGACAAACCTCCTCTATATATAGGAGTCTAAGGATCACAATATAATAGCGACCTAACAATAATTAAAAGCCACAAAAATAACAATAGAGGGATTCTATGGGGCACAACAATAACAATATGGGGGCAATAGGGGCACAACAATATTAATAAGGGGTATAACTACAATAGTAATGGGGTAATCACTAGTATTATAGGGACCCAACATTGGAGGACCTGTCGAATATGATGTATATGTTATTCCCAACTCTGGCTAAAACTCAAGATGTCGTCCAAGTACACTACCAGGAATGAGTTGGTGAAGGGCCACAATATGTTTTCCAACAACCGCGTGAAGGTTGCGGGGAAATTCATGAACCTGAAAGGCATGACCAACCATTTAGAAAAGCCCTCTTTGGATTTGAAGGAAATATTCCACACATCAGAGGGTTCAATTAGTACCTAGTGATAATCGTACTTCAAGTCAATATTGCTAAAATATTTGACCCCCTTGAGTTGGTTAAGAAGGTCATCAATCCATGGGATTGGATACCTATTCTAGACAATGATCTTATTCAATGCCCAGTAGTCAATACAAAGCCTCCATTTCTAGTCCTTCACCTGTACCAACATGATCGGGCTCTCACAGTGTGATGAACTTGGCTTGATGAGCCCTTTCTACAACAACTCCTGAATATACCTCTTGATTTCATCATTCTCCAGAACATAGTGTCGGTAAGTTGGTCCATTGGGTAGTGGAACCCTTGGGGTCAGATCGATGGAATGATTGACCTGATAGGGTAGGGGTACTCCTATGGGTGAGGTGAATATGTCCATGTACTCCTCCACCATATTGTCCATTTCCTGCTATAGTATGGAGAGCCCTATCTCGAGGCTGTGGATGTGGCCACAATTTTCCTCTTATTCTGAGGGCGAATCATAAGGAAGACAAATTTCTCGGTTTGGTAAATGATCTTACTACATTATTTAGTAGAGATCAAAGAAAGGGCAGTAGGCAGTGCTACCTTTAGTATTCTGTACAATTTCTAACCCAAAGTAATAATACTAGAACGAGGTCTAGATTCATATACAACATGACACTTCCATAGGTATGGTTGACCTAATAAAACATCACAAAATTCTAGAGTGGAAACATTACATAATACCTCATCTGCAAAGGGATTGATGTTGTAAGGAAGACGACACTTCTAGCTTACACAAAGTTCTTTCCCTTGAGGAGCCACCAAATTGTGTACAACTGTGGATGCGACATTGTTCGCAGCTTTAATCTCTTAATGACCTCAACTAAGACCAGGTTCTTATGGATCCCGTTGTCAATGATGAACTGCCCCGGCGAACCCTTTACCCACATCTGCGAGTGGAAGTGGAACTCCCCCTCCTCTGGATCCTCAGGTTCTGCCTTTTGGAGCTTGGTGGTGGTTATCATCGTAGTGGGTTCGGCATCAATAATATTCTTTCCATTATCAGTTCCCTTGTTTGTTTCTGGCTCAGAGTCAGAGCATGCATCTGTCTCTGAGTATTTTAGCTCGATAACGAGTGATTTTTTCAGGTGACATTTGTTCGTGTTGTGAGTGTGCGTTTTATGGAACTCACGCCACTTGTTGGTGTCCTTCTTTGCCTTCCAACTATTCTTGGCTTGGTGCTTCGAGGATTTGTCCTAGGGCATTGTGGCCTAGCTCTGCCCTTTGTTCCGTGGCTTGGGGGTGCCTTTGTTGTACTTTTGGATCATAGATCCAAAGTTTTGCTTCTTCTCCTTGAATTTCTGCTCAATCTTGACAACGTATCAGTATATTTCACTAAGTGAGGAGATGTTCAGGAACTCCATTTCCTCTTGAATGTGTTTGTGCAAGCAAATTTGGTACTTGTGCACAAGAATTTTCTCAGAATATTTGATACCCAACTTTGTGCACAGGGTATGGAAAATATTCATCAACTCATTCACATCTTGATCCCTTTTCTGTCGTAGAGTAGTCCATTGTATGTTCTCCTCCTCATAGATCCCCACGGGGAATTATTGTTCCTTGATGGCGTATTGGAAAGAATTCCAAGGGGGTGTGGCTGAAAACAATGAGGGTTATCTCTTGTCCTTATGTTCAGAGTAGGCTTCCCACCTGTCCTTGACACGGGGGGCAACTTTGAGGAGTGAAAAAGTAATATTTTCCCAATTAAAAAATCATGAATCGAAAAATATCCTTCCAACATATTTAATCATCTATCTATAACGTATGCATCTATCTATTCTTCAAATATGGGAATGTAAAAGTTGAATTGTACCTTGAAGGGAGTGGTGTCCCCAGAGTGGCTTCCAGATGAAGATGCATCGCCTATGGGCATCCGCTGAAGGATCTAGGCAAAGTTATCCATCATCGCATTCATTTGTCACTCGAGGGCTTCCTCGAGAAATATTTTGAAAGGATCTCCTACTCCCTTGTCTTTATTTTCTTTCACCATGGGAGATCGTCGAGGTTTGCGAGGCTGGTGTAGCAAAGGTTCAACCAGTTGGAGCCCTAACTCCTTAAACCCAGACCTTATTGGGGACATGTAAAGAAAAAGAGAGAAAGAGCATATTGCTCTGATACCATTGATGCTAACTTATGCATGAATGCAATAGAATATAGGCGTAAACATAAACACAAAGATGCAACAAAAATGAATCTTCATTTCATTAATATCAAAGAACTGAAAGATGCTTACATACATAATGGAAATAAAATAACTCTAGCTATCGTATCTTATCTCTAAGAAGAGATGTGAGGGCTACATGCCTCTCAAATATGTTACAATGGGGCTCAAAGGCCTATTTATTATTGAGAAACAATGAAAAAACCTAAACATACAAAAACCTAACCCTAGGAGATGAAGCACCAAAATTGTGGGCCCTATTGTGGTAAATTGGTACACTAACTTCCTAGGGTCGTAACTTTGGCATACGATATTTGTTTGACACACACGATAACTCATTAGAAATATCTATCCGAGGAATACAACTTTTGACTACAAATTTTAGTAAAAGACTGACATTTTCTCATTTTCCAAAAAAACATCGTTTAGGGCCTCAAAACGACTCTAGAATTTCAAGACCCAAAAAACTGCAAAAAATAGTAAACTATACTACAATTAAGGAAACTGAAAGAAACAATGGTGCGGGTCTAAGTGGAATAGATGGGTGGCCACCAATATCCACCTGGATAAATACTTGTATGTTGAAGTTATGGAATGTTAATAGTTCCATTATAAGCGCCATAACATCTGTCTCAATACTCCATGGAAATCCAAAACGAGAAACCCAAAACATGGCTGGTTTTGAAGGGGGAATCCAAGATTTGTACAAGAAAGCTTGCGTGGAGGGTTGCAAGAAGTAATTAAATTTGTAGGTCTAGTCTTAATGTCATTTGGAAGGGCATATATTCATTTAACCCTTCAAAGATGAAAAATTATAAAAAAAAATTGTACTTCTATTGACAAGTGTATATTGAATAAACCCTTCTCGAAAAAAATGCCAAAATGAAATAATGTCCTTATAAATCTTTAAAATGTTAAAATTTTAAAGAGTGGATACATTAAAACACTATAGAATATCAATAGATCTTAGTAAATAAGCAAAAATTTCTCTTGAATTGCATTAAAAAACTGTAATCACTTGTTTATTTTATTCACTTGATGACCTTCAAAAGTATTTGGACTTAGATCATTGAAAATATAAATCTATTTTCCCAATGGAAAAGTATTTCTAGTTTTAATTTGTTTCGATACATGATAAATAACATTCTAATCCACCTAATTTATAACATGAAGTGTCCTAAGAGATAGAAACATTAACAGATCTATTGTCTCCAATGAAAGTCTTGATCTATCATAATTTTTGTATCCTCTTTAATTTTGAGAAGCGTCTTTCACACACTCTTGTTCTTGCTGGGACAATGAGAATAGCTTGCCATAATTGCATCAGATATGTAAATCCTTCAAACAATTTATGTTCATCTCCACATATATCCCAGGTTCCGTACATATTCTTTTTTGGGTGTGATTTATAAATAGTACAAATAAATTCATCCATTTCACCCAAACATATAGTAGTATCCACAACATGTGATTCTCCAACGCTAAACTTTTCACATAAAAATTTCAACCATATTTTTGTTTGTTAATATCTATCATTCAATGCTTCATAATAATGTTGAGGACTAAAATACTTAGAAACACTAAATAAATGTAAATTTGTGAATCTCCTATCTAACTATTCAATCACCTTTATAATAAAACATTTTCCCAAAATAATACAATCATGTAGTGTCCCTTCTCTTTGCATAATTGGGAAACTTTTGAACCTCAATGGATGTAAATGTACCATACCTATGCTATCTACAAATTCAAGGGTTCCTCCTTGTCCTTTAATTAGAAAAGAGGACAAGTGCTTTACACCTACCCGAAAAATGCTTCCCAAAAATGGTTTGTCAGGCATGCTATTAGAAACATCTAAAGTAGTGCAAATAGAGGTAATATCAACATGATCCTATTGAAAATTTTGGTTAAAATTATTTAATTCAATGAGCACATCTATAAGTATATCGATGCAAAATTGCACTTGAATTATTTTTTTCAACTTGTACATTGTTTTTCTCCCCTAACTCCCAATCCTATAACAAAGTAGACATGAGTTTAACAAGTGATCCAGATCGGATGAATATATTGTTTTTCACCCATATTGATGCATTTAAAGTGGAAAATGTGGAGGAATCATCTCATGGGATTGTTTTTATCAGCAAGACCCAGTTTGGTAAAATGGGGTTTGAAACCTACTAGGAGCGTTTTGAGGCAACAAACGATGTTTTTTGGGGCATAAAACTTTGCCTCTTTAGCGTAGCACATATTCATGTTGTTCTATACATAAATATATTTCCAATGATGTAAGAAGCACATCAATCGAAGTCCATATGCAAAAGTTATGCCACTCAAAAGTTGACCTTCCTGTTTTCACACCTATAATTCAGGAGGATACCATGTCAGCCCCCATTATTCGTGGAAAAGGGGCTAGTCACATGTTTGTGATGTAAAATAATCTAGAAGAGCCTATATTTTAACTCTATTTAAGAGTTTAAGTAGTAAAAATTTAACCACTAGTAGGCTATCAAGTTGTGTTATAACTAGGAGACTAGGAGGAAGAGGCATTCCATTATTTTGAGAGCATTTTGTTCCATAACTAAGCAAATATAACCAAGAGAGATAGGAGGTAGAGAAAAAAGAGAGGATTTGTGCACTATAGCAGCCAATGGGCCACAAGAATTACTTCTTTGTACTTGCATCCATATTTCCAAACAACAAAACAGAGCAAAGCAACCTCACCTTCTAGCTGGGTTTTCTCTTGAAAGGGTTTCCCAAAAAGAATATCTTGTGTCTTATGTGTGTGAGAGAGAGAGAGAGAGATTATTTTGTTTTTATATACTTTTATTCATAATTTCCATTCGCATGCATGCACTAATTACAATTAAATCTATAGATGCATAATTTTAATAAAATTGTAATAGTGTAAAAAATTCAAAATTTTAATATATTATTATCAAATCTATTGTGACGAACTATCCAGTGGAATATCCACAATAGTTTACGGATCATTTGGTACCAAAGAAGGTTTCTTTGTGTATTTTGTGGATATTTCAGGGATCTAGATTAACGAGGCCAAAAATCATAAAACCCTAATCATGGCTAACACATCTGTAAATGAACCTTGTGATCCCGCAGAGGTGAGGTTTACGTGGCTGGAACAACAAGTCACAAACATCAATCGTAATGTAAGCCTCCTAATAACGACCTTGAATAAAAAGTTGGGGATATTTGGAGAAGAGGGGGGTTCGAATGTAGAGTACAAGTCAGAACAAGGATCATAATATTAGGGAGAAACAAAGAACCATTTGAAGAAAGAACCTAGAAAAGATAAGCCTAGGTTAAGTGTCATAAATCAGTCCTTGTTTGAAATGGAAGAAAAATTACATATCAAGCCATACCACAATGAGATTGACACTATGAAACTGAACCATTGGTTGCAGCAACTGGAAGTTTATTTCAATGTCCATCCGATCAAAGAAGGGAAAAATATCTCATTCATCGTGACTAAAATTAGAGGGCCATTCACTCACTTGGTGAGAAAGCCACATGAAAACCTTGAGATTAGAGGGAGAACCTCTAGTGACTAAGTGGGAAGATTTCAAAACCCTCATTAATTCACAATTTTATCCCATTGGGTACATGGAGGACCAGTGGATCTAGTGGCATTACTTGAGGCAAAATCCAGGCCAAAGCATGTAGGAGTACACCACACAATTCAAAATGATGGCTATAATGTTGGGTATCTCTCCAAAGAACTCAGATGTACTCCTTAAGTATTTTGTGGGTCTGCAACAACATTTGCGTGAGTAAGTGCTGTTGTTTAAGCCCAAATTGGTGGATGAGGCTTGTGTACAAGCACAATACCTAGAGAACATAGGCCTGAAAAAGCACAATCAAGTGGATTGAAGCAAAACGAGCATCAAGAAGATTCTACGGAGAGGAAGAAGAAGAAAAATGGGGGAAAAGATAAAAATATGACAACTACAATACACCAATGCAAAGATCCAAGAAACCACTAAAACCACTGCAAAATCAATGTCCATACAGGGGAAAAATGTTGGACGTTGCATCCAAAGCTAAACCCAAAGAACAAGAAAAAAATAATAAGAAGAAGGACCTCATGGCCATGGATTCGAGCAACCAAGTTGAAAGCATTTGGTACATGCATGAGAATATCATACGCACGTCAGTGCGGAAAGAGGTGAATATGAGTAGCCTTCAACAATAGGAAGAGCAAGAAATGGCCAAACTCTTCCATATAAGGATTCATGTCAAGAATACAAAGATTGATGCTCCGTTTGACTTAGGATCGCATGAGAATCTCATTGCAGAAGAGCTGGTCAAGAATTTGGGGATAAAAGTTCATGATCATCCAAATCCATATCCACTAGGATGGGTAAATAACAATGTAGAGTTGAAGGTAATAAAACAGTGTAAAATTAGATTTGCTATTAATGCTGATTTTATTGATGAAGTAGATCTAGAAGTGGTTCCCCTTGATGTATGTGGAGTCATGTTTGGGAGTCAATACATGTACATGCAAGATACAATATTCATGAGAAGACTCAATCAATACCGACTCGTTAAGGATGGAAAATCGTTCATCATCAACGCACAAAAAGGGAAGTAAAAAATTTCACTGATAAGTGCCAACCAAGGCAAATTGATCAATTCTAGCAAGAAGTATGTTTTATTTTTTTTAAGAGAAAGTCAGTCTGCAGAGGAGTCAATAAGAGATAAGACATCCCTGAAGGGGTTTATGAAGAAACGAAAAGAACAATTAGAGGAGTTTTTACAAACATATATGGATCTGTTTCGAGAGCCCAAAGGGTTACCACTTAAGAAAGAAGTGGAACATGAGATCCAACTATTGCCGGACTCCCCGTCACTAAATATTGGTTTGTACAGGCAATTTGTTATAGAAGCAAGTGAAGTAAGGAAAAAATTGCAGCAACTGCTAAAAAAGGGTGTCATTCGGATAAGTACATCACCATGTGGGTCACCCATGATCATTATGCTAAATAAGGCTCGGACTTGGCTGATGTGTATAGATTATAGGGCGCTAAACAAAATCATGCTCAAGAATAGATATCCCCTGCCTAAGATAGATGATTTTTTGAATCATTTGCAACAAGAAAAATACTTCACCAAGTTGGACTTGAATTCTAGATATCACCATGTTCGAGTCAAAGAAGAAGATACATAGAAGACCACCTTCAAAACAAGGCAAGGTTTGTATGAGTGGTTAGTCATGCCATTTGGCCTATATAATGCATCAACTACATTTATGAGATTATGAATGATGTGCTACACCCTTTTATAGATTCATATGTTATTATATTTAGATCATATATTGGTATATAATGCTATCTGGGAGGATCATATTTCACATTTGACACAACTGCTAGAAACATTGAAGAAGCACCAGCTGTTAGCAAATCTCAAGAAGTGAGAGTTTGTGCAACAATCCTTGGAGTATTTGGGGTATGTGATTGGTGGAGGAGAATTGAAGATAGATCCTTCCAAGATGGAGGCCATCATGAAATGGCCAGTTCCTACTAATTTTTCTGATGTTAGGAGTTTCATTGGAGAAACATAATACCTGAGGAAATTCATAGCCTCCTTTTCAGTGGTAGTAGCACTACTCCATACCATAAAAAGTGGCAAGTGTTTCCAGTGGGGAAAAGGTCATCATAAGTATTTCAAGGAGCTAAAGAAGAAAATCAGTTAAGCAACAATTTCAACATTACGAAACTTGCAGTGACTCTTTGAAGTGGAGACAAATGCGAGTCGGTATGCTACGGGAGTTGTCTTGATGCAGGAAGGAAGGCCTACATGGTACCATTATGAAGTATTTCATGGGGAAGATCTTAACTACCCTACCTACGAAAAAGAGATCTATGCCATGGTACAAGCTATGAAGAAGTGGAAGAATTATAGGATGGGAAAGGAGACAGTAATCTATTAGTGTCAGTCTTTGCAGCCTTCCACCAGTGATCAAACATGCTCTTACAAAGTGGTCTTAGGTGTCAAAGTCAAATTTTTGTCATTTCAGTGAGTCTTCAAGTAAAAATTTGGTCACTGGGTATTAGCTCTAGGATTGTTTTCAATCCTTCCAAAGTTTTCCAAGTATTGGTCCATGTCACCATTCGGCTAAGTGTACCATCATTCAAAGATTTGTCATCATTATTTCAAGGTCCAATGGGTCATTTTACACCTTGTTTGTGCTTTAGTTGTGCTTAGGTAAGGCTCATTTCCCTCTCCTAGGGTTTTGAAGGTTATTTTTCTTGGATGGTCAAATCATCAACAAAAATTGTATCCTGACACTCATACACCTTCCCCTATCCTTAATATACCTTATTAAACACTTTCCATCAATGATATCCCTCAAATTCATCATTTTCCCATAAATCCTAGCCTATTGCTACAATTTGACACTTTTCTAGGTTAGGCCTACGTTTTGCCCTTTCGGACCCCTTCCACTCACTAAATCCTTGAATTTCCACTTTTCCCTGCTTCCTAACATTCCTCCCTACTTCCAAAAATTTTCTTAAGAATTTATAAGCCCCTCATCCCCTTCATTTCCCTTTATTTGTACAAATCCCCTGTTCCACACATCGGGATATTTTTTATTCAAATGATTTTCTAAGAAAGAAAAGATGAATTTGACAAAAGTGAGAGAGGTTTTTGTCCATCATAGAATCAAGAAGAAAAACCTCCTTTCTGTTTTACACAGGTCTCATGGTTTGGGAGAAATGTCCAAACAATCATTTTCCACAAGAGAGTTGTTTCCCTTCTGGAGTGACCTTGGTAAAATCAAATTTTCTCCTAGATGAATGTCTAAAAGACATTCATGATGAGTCAAATGATAACTAGACATAGAGAGATTTTCAATGAGATATCATGAGCTCAATTTCGGGTAGAGGAACACCTGAAAAAGTTGACTGAAATAGCACTCTGCATTTTGGCAGCCTCATTCTTCACATTTTGACCAGTCTTGGGAGATTGAGCTTTTGAAAGGGAAAATGAGCTCCAAATTGAAAACTTCAAGATGTTATGGAAGTTAGACTCGAAAAGATTTCCAACGAGCTATCCCACGCCTAATTTGGACACCGAGAAGTAAATCAAAAGTTGTCTTGAAGTGGCATTACGCATTTAGTAAGTGGCATTGCACATTCAGGAGGTGGCGTTGCACATCTGTGGGTTGGCATTGCGCGTTTAGAAGAAGGGCCAGAAAGGCCTCAAACTTCATAAAAACTTCAAATTTCCCTCTCTTCCCTTCATACAAGTAAGTTTCCCTCCCATAGTACATTGTTGGTTTGCAAATCAAACTCTTAAGAATAATTCTCAATGGTAAATATGAAACCCTAAATTTTCCACTAGTTATGCCTAAAACCCTAAACCCCAATTATTCCTCCTATCACCTATCCCTAAAACTCTAGCCTATTTCTCTATTAAATTCCATAACATCCCCATCCCTTTATCCCTCTTCACAAAAGGCAACATCTCAAACAAACAAAGCCCTCCATCTCATTTTTATGATTCCTACTCCCTCATTCATTTTGTAGCCCATAAGGTCATCTCCCATCCCCTCACTCCTAAATCACTCTCACTCATTCCCTTCATACAACCTGAAGCCTTGAAAACATGGACATATGAGAAGGCCAATAGAGATAACGAGATGATCAGGCACATGGCCTACCATTACAGGACCTGAAATAAAATTTGCAACATGAGGGTCAAAAAGATGAAAGCTAGGCTAAGGCGGGCTCTAAAGGGAAAAAAAGAGGAGGATAGGCTTAGGTTGCTTGCTGAAGCTTCCTTGGCTCATTAAGATGCTTTATGGTGGTGTTTCTCACCAATTTTGGTCAGGTTTGGAGAAGATTTTGTTTTTTGCAAATTTTGGAAATTGCACACACAGAAAATTTGGCTCAGTGGCACTGCACTTTTCCTAGGGGCACCCAATGGACAAATGGCTTGCAATTTTTGATTCTGAGTGATGATTACATGCACCCTATGGATTTACTAAGCTTTTGGGGCAGAACTGGTCCACCAAAAGGTAAAAAAACACCCTAAAAATGACCTTTCTACCACTTTTTGGACACACAGAAGCAGTCTTGGGAGAACCAACTTTTGAGGGGTCAAATGAGCTTCAAATGAATAACTTCTAGGTGTTTTGAAAAGTAGACTTGAAGAAATTTCCAGTGAGCTATCATGAGCTCAATTTTGATGTCGGGAAGGCCTCCAAACGAGACCTGAAAGTGGCATTGCGTGTTGGGTGAGTGGCGCTGCGCATAGGGCAAATTTGCACAGGATGTCTATTTTTCCATTTTTTTTATTATGTTCATGTATTGTCTCTCATGGAGGTTGTTTTACTATGGTAAATAATGACTTGTCTTGTAAATATGATGGATAATTAGTAGTAGAGGGTAGATTCATTAGATTAAAAGTCATTTTGAGCACAAATGAATCAGTTTCCTCACTTTTAGAGGCAAGTTGTTATGATGCATAGATTCCAGTTTCTTGTTCAGTGTTGGTTATATTAGCTCCTCATCTTAAGGATTTGACCCTTGAGGATTGGAGGAGGTTGAAATAAAGCCTATATCTTCTTCTTCTTTCTCATTGTAAAGGGTTGGACACAACTGGATGCTCAGACCTTGATTGTAGATCATTTTGTAGCAGTTTAGCAAGAGATTAATAAGATTGCAACTATTTTTATGGGATCCATATGGTATGGAGTTTTAGTACAGTTTCTTCTCTTGTGATCATATGTTAGTATGTTTTGTGTATGTCGTTAATCATTTCATTGCTTCTAAGTGAATGCTTTCAAGTTGATAGGCAGAATTCATTACATCAGTGCTCTGCTTTGGGAAATATTCACCATTTCATGTTTTCTACAGTTTGGGAAGGATCCATGATAATCACGTGCTCTTCCTAGCCTCTCACCAGTCTTAAAACACCTCACCCATCAAGCCCTATAGTGCTAAACCTTATGCCTACCTTGCCGCATTGAACACCCTACAATTTTGACCTAATTCCCTATATTAAACTGTCCAACTTGTCCTGATCTAGCAAAACCCCTTCAAAATCAAATAAAACCTTGTGCTACTATACATAGCCTAAAATCCTTTTCCTGATCTAGTCGTCTTGGCTGAGATCCTTAGGAGAGAGGCCTCTCCCGACCTAGCAGGGCTAGCGACTTGGCTAGGCGTGGTTTGTGGTTACCCTGGCATTGCCTTCCTTCATCTTGAGGTTCAATCTAGGTGATAACAGAATCCACACAGCTCACCAACCATACTTGTAGGTCCAAGGTAAGCTACAAAAGACTAGACATTACAAGTGGATGTGGCTTTTACAATAGTTTCATTTGGTGATGAATTGTAAGAAGGGCAACACAAACAAGTTGGTCGGCATGCTTTCAAGGCCACCCACATCAAAGATCACAACTTTGGGGACTCTTAGGCACATGGAGCCATTCACCCATGATGCATACAAAGAGCATTCCGAGGATGAGGACTTGAAGGAGGTGTATCAACAGTTGCAAAGTTAGAGTCATGTGTATGATGGCGACAACACCATTGACTACCATCTCTAGGATGGGTTACTCTACAAGCTAGATGAGCTATGTGTTCCTAAAGGTGAGTGATTGCAATTGATTAGAGAGGCTCACACCTCCAAGGTTGCATGACACTTTGGTGTAGGGAACACCATGGCTAACTTGTAGAGGTATGTGTACTAGACCAAGATGCAAGAGTAGGTAGCTAGGTTCATAAGAGGATGCATGTTTTATTGTATAAGAAAGCATAGCAATAGGAAACAGGGTCTATATCATCCCTTACCTGTACCTATTCATCCTTGGGAAAGCATTTCCATGGACTTTGTGGGAGGTTTACTGAAAAATAGGAAGGGATATGACTACCTGTTTGTGGTAGTTGACAGGTTCAACAAGATGTGTGTTTTGATGCCATGTGGAAAGACCATCAACAGATAAGAAGTAACAAACTTGTTCTTTGTATAGGTATGGGTGCACTTTGGGATACCAAGGAGCATCATTTAACATAAGGATACAATATTTCTCAGTGTATTCTGGACTACATTGTGGGAGAAAATGGACACAAAGTTGAAGATATCTACAACATTCCATCCACAAACAAATGGGCAAGCAAAAGTAGTCAACAAGAATTTGGTGTAGCTTTTGAGGGGATACACTAGAAGAATCCAAAGACCTGGGATGAAAATTTGGTATATATACAACATTCTTACAGCAAAGCAGTACACACTTTGACAGGAAAGGCCCCATCTAAAACTTGTTTTGGATATTTACCACCTTCACCTTTACATATTGCATATGGGAAACAAGGAGGAGTGAGGGAAGATCTTACAGGAGATGCTTTGAGGGCTAACATTTTTATACAGAAGATCAGGGAAATCCATCTGCAGGTACAATAAAAACTGCAAAATTGATAAGAGAAGGATAAGGCCAGGCATGATCAACACATAACAGAGAAATCATTCAAGGTGGGAGATAAAGTATGGTTATAGTTGAACAAGGAGAGGTTGTAGGGGCCTAGTAAGAAAATCAAGGCTCTGAGGTATGGTCTATTTGAGATACTGGAAAAGGTGGGTGATAATGCCTATTGAATCAATTTATTACCATATATGTGCATTTACTCAATTGTGAATGTAGAGAATTTTAAACTCTATGAGCCTTCCATGCGATATCAGGAAGAGGAACAGGTCATACCTTCTATGGAGGATTTGGCACCATAAATTCAGGCATAATTGATAAAAGACACAGTTTTGAAAAAGAGGTCCAAAACTACAATACAAGGGCAGCATGACCTTTGGAATATTGGGTTGAAGGGACAACTTCCAGGAAAAGCTAAATGGTACACCAGAGAGAAGGTGGAGGAAAAATTTCCTCACCTCATTTAGAAAAATATTTTGGGGACAAAAATCCTCCCAAAATGGAGAGGTGTGATTTATATTGGATCATTATATTGTTTGTCATCCAGCTCGATGCATTGCTAGAGGAAAACATGGAGGAATCAACTCATGGGACTGTTTTTTACGTGGAGGACCTAGTTTGGTAAAACGGTGTCTGAAACCTTCCACGAGCATTTTGAGGCATCAAACAACATTTTTTGGTGGTTAAAATTATTGCCTTAGCATGAAACCTTTCCATGTTGTTCTATACACATATTTCTTTCTAGCGGTGTAAGAAGTATGTCAAACAGAGTCCATATGTGAAAGTTATGCCACTTAAAATTCGACCACCTTGTTTTCACACCTATAATTCGGGAGGATGCCGCATTAGCCCCCATTATTCATGGAAAAGGGGCTGACCACGTGTTTTTGATGTAAAAGAATCTATACAAGTCTATATTGTAACTCTAGTTAAGAGTAGATGTAGTCAAAATTAACCACTAGTAAGCTATCAGATTGTGTTATAACCGTGCCACTAGGAGGAAGAGCCATTCCATTCTTTCAAGATCATTTTGTTCAATAGCTGAACAAAGATAGCCAAGAGATATCTGAGGTAGAGCACACAGAGATGATCTGTGTAATGTAGCAGCCCACAGGCCACAAGCATTACTTCTTTGTACTTGCAACCATATTTTCAGACAGAGAAAGAGAGCAAAGTGACCTCACCTTCTAGCTAGGTTTTCTCTCGAAAGGGTTTCCCAAAGAGCATATCTTGTGTCTTATGTGTGTGTGTGTGTGTGTGAGCTTATTTTTTCGATCTCTACTTTTCTGCATAATTTCCATTCACATGCATGCATTAATCACCGTTAAATCTACAGATATAAAATTTTAATAAAACTGTAATAGTGTAAAAAATTTAGTATTTTAATATATTATTATTATATTAGTTGTGACAAACTGTCCAGCGGAATATCCATGACAGTTTACTGATCAACAAGTCTTTCCATGACTTTGCCTCTAAATGTCCAACTAATTTAATGAATTTGTCAGACATCTAACTTAGTGGTTTGAAATGATTCAATATCTCTTTCAATTCCCTATGTGATTTAATTGATTTCCCAAGCCATGAATAAAATTTGTTTATAAATTTTTCAATATATTGCAACTCTGGAAAATGTGGTGAAGCATCATTGGCTACTGATGCTTTTCTATGATCTATGCAATGGATATCTAATAAATGAGGATCATCTTAACGAAGATTAGAAGATAAACATTCATGAATACCTCTCATGGAAGATGCACCATTTGAGGCAAAACCAAAATTCATCAAAGACAAATCCATTTCTACTAAAAGATTTCTCACTACATCCTACATACATTGAGACGTTCCATCCATTACTTGAAGAAAACATATAAAATTTGTTTCACGTTTACCTCTTCCTCCATTTGTCAAATATGTAATCTAAATAATCAAATGGTGTCCCATAGTTTGATGAATGCTTTCATCAACTAAATTTGAGTAAAATGGGCAATATAAAATCTCTTTTTTTAGTTTGTTCCAATACACTTCTTTAGCATCTTGAAGAAAATATTTTCTTGATGTTGTATTTGTGTATGCAAAATATTCATCTCTTACAGACATGTGTGGAGTGCATCTATACCTATTCAAGTCACATATTGACTTATATATTTCTAAAGATAAATAATGTATATCAATAAAATGCACGTTTCCACACTAATATAATTCTCTCCTTCTCAACTTGTAGCTTTAGTTCGACATGTTTAGTGATTTGAATATTACTTCGTTTGATTTTTCCCTCCAAAAGTTTAAAGAGAATTTATGAGCTTTTGATTCTGCATGGCCTTTTAGACCACTGACTTGAAAAGTGGTACTTCCCTATTTTAGAAATGGAATATCCCTTTTAAATTTAAGACACCAAGAAAATTTTATCCTTTCGTTACCGTTACAATATTTTACAACATAAACCTTTAGAAATATTGTCTTTTATTTAGATTTAAATATTCTTTTGTGTTTCTTTCATGGGTTATCTCTTTCAACAAGCTCCACACTATTTGATTAATCATATTCATGTAGATGAGCATCAAATTTATTTTGAAGATTACATGGTTGATTAGAATGTTGTGGGAGACGAAACACATCAACAATTGACAATTTATTGGTGAAAGAAATAAAAATAACTTCTCATTAAAACAAAACACTTATAACTTTTTAAAATCTATATATATATATATATATATATATATAATATATATATATTATATATATAATATATATATATAATTTTTTTTTCAAAATTTAGGATTACAAAGATTTTATGCTTTTCCAATTATATTGTTATTTTGTAAAACACAATTTAAAATTTCATGTTAAACTTAAAATAAATGTAAACACATCTCAGAACTAAATATCTAGTCAAAAAAATTTAGAGCCTAATGTTAAACAAAAATAAATTCATTCACCCTCAATCTCTCAAACTCATTCACGCTTATTTTTAGGTTTATATGGCCATTTTGAAAATAAATAATGCATTAAGGAAGATTTCTATATAAATTTATATGGGTAACAATGAATTGAAAAATTTTGAATGGAGAAAAATATCAAATCGTAAATGTTAAAATGATAAATCTAAATCTTAAATGCTAGAGATATAAATATAATTCCTAATTCTCAGCGCACCATATTTGATAAAGAAAAACAATAGTTTAGCTCAAAAGAATAATGAATTTCAAACCTCACAAAATAAAAACATAAATTTCAGGCGTCATGGTTTGTTTTAAATAAATAATAATAACCTCCTTTTATAGAAATATTGAAGAAAATATTGCAAAGGGCAATCTAATTTAGAAGAAGTTTTCATTAAAAAGCAAGTTCGAAGAGAAAAAATGCAAAGGATAAATAAATGTGTATGACTGCAATATTAAATACTCTATCAGAAGGTGAGAACAAAGGCAAAGTCCTCACATCAAAACAAATTTGTTTTCCTGCATCTCAAAATGTGTGAAGCCCATTTTTTTTTGTAATGAAAAATGATTTTTCTAAAGGTTTTTCATTGGTAAAAGTTTAGATTTCTAAATCTAACTCTATTAAAAATTCTTATTATAGGTGTGCCGTAATGAATAGGCTTGAAATAACTTGGACATAACCTGAGAAGGAAATTTCTTTTTGAATGTTAGTTGTTGCATATTTTTATCCCTTCTTTGGGATCATCATTAAGATTTGAGTCTGCTAATGATGATCCCACAAAAGGGATCGAAAAGTATAGAACATAACATTTAGAAAACAATTTCACTCTCACAAATTTTTATAACTGTTTATGGCTCTCTTCACAATGGACAAAACCCTCTCCATATTCTATTTATTGTTGCTTTCATATTCCATTTAGTGCCACTTTCGATTTTATGGCTATATAGAAATAATTTTAAATGCAATACGAATATTAAATATTAATAATAAAAAAATCATAATTCATTTTTTTTGTTTTGCTTATAATCAATACTATGCCTGAAAAGCACAAGACTAGAAATTCACGACCTAGTTTTGGATGGAGTGGGGATGGATACCATCCATACAAAGAATGAAGCATACTCTCTTCTTAACCTAGTAGAATGCATGAATGAAGCCTTGATAACTAAGAAAATGTAATATAACAAGTTAAGTAACAAGGGGAACCATGCATTACATCAAATGATGGGCATTTAACTTAAAATATTTAAAAAAAATACCTAAACTCTATCACTCGGAAGTTAATGCTGAAACTTGAAGCTACCAACACTAACTATTACCTAATCCATACACAAGAAAAACCAAGTTGAAATTAAAAGAAACTTGTTGAAATGCTAATTTTAAATAAAGTTACAATTGTGTGAAGTAAGAAAGAAATTAATGCCCACCAAACTATAATACAAGGTATCCTTACTTCGTCATTATTTTCCCAACTTACTTCATACTATTTCATACTATTACTAACTTCTCCATACACAAGAAAAACCAAGTGAGAAAAACTCGTTAAAGTGCCAACTTTAATTCATAATATTTCATATTATCACTAACTTCTCCATACACAAGAAAAACCAAGTGAGAAAAACTCGTTGAAGTGCCAACTTTAAATAAAATTGGATTTTGTGAAGTAAGTAAAGAAATTAATAACCATAAGACTAAAAGAGAGGGTAGCCTTACTTCATCACTAATTTCCCACCATACTTCATAGGCTTTTACACTGCGAAATGAATTGTCGTTTTTTATTATGACATAGGGTTTGTGGAACAATCTCCCCCACAAACTCAATATGTAGAAATTTCACCTGTAGAACAAACCGATATATACAATGTCCTAAAGCATAATACTTGTTCTACTTCTACAAAACATTAAGCAGAAGCATAATCGAATTCATGAGCAACATCAAGTAGAAACACGCATAACTGATGAAGAGAAATAATCACACATAACACGAGATATATCCAGGGGAAAGCACCAGCATAAAACGCCAACCATGTATTATCAATCAAGTGGAAATCCTCTTCACAATACAAAAAGAATCAGCTCTCAAGCTATCTAGTTCTCAATGAAATATGAAGATATGAAGATATGTCTCATGAACCAACCAAGCCCTGTATATAAAGGCTTTACCTATGGTCCAATCCCTATTTCCTTGCACAGTTTTCTTAGGAAATAATAGCAAAAGCATATGCAATTGATTCCAAACATACCAAGTTAACCAATGGTCCAACTACGCAATCCTTGAGGACACTAGTTCCTCAACCATGTAAAAACTACTGACTAGAAATAGTCAAGCATCTGATAGTACACTGTCCCACATCTGATCTCAACTGGGTCTCTGACAGAACTGACATGCAACAGTTATCCATGAGTGAATTCTTAGTTATCTAAAATAATATTTGTCACATGCATGCAAGCATTAACAAACTATATTTTATTATTTTAACAACTTGTTAAAATAATCTAACTGGACTTGACTAGTTAGAACTAAGTCAACCGATTCTCTCATTATATAACTCATACTTATTGCCTCAATCAGTGGAGGAAATTAAGGATAAATTCCTTAATCAATGGGACACTCATGTGCATGCTCACAAAGTCTTTAAATTCAAATTTCCTTAACTAATTAACTCAATTGAATTAATTAATTAATATTTCCAACTGCTGCTAAGACCAAAATTAATTTTACTTCCTATAGATAGACTAGGGACTGCTATAAATAGGAAGGGACTCAGAAATGCTATTTTTAGAACTTTCTATTTTTAGCAGTTTCACCTCTCACCCAATGTGGCCAATGACCTCACTAGCCAAACTTCTATTTTAGACATGCTATTTTTAGCATGTCTATTTTTAACACATTCTAAATTTAACATTTCTTGTTGCACGTTTTTCAACACTCCCTCTCAACAAGAAAGGCTTTCTCTCGAACCCAATCCTGTAACTCTGGAATGTTTTGCATGCAACACATCTACCCGGTCCACTTTCTCCAACAACACTTGGAACAAAAACACGCCCAACTCATCACTCTGTTGGGCTAGGAACATACTCTGATGCTGAAGCTCTACCTGTTGCTGACGAGCGCTCCCTCTCTGACATCTGTGCTACTGCAACATCTCCATGCATCTCGCACCATTGCCCACCTCTCTGTGCCACCTAGCACTGTGCAAAACACTTGTGCCTCTCGCATTGCTACAGCCTGCTAACTATGCGATGTCCTGGGATTCCCTGCACTGTCGCTCTCTCTGTCGCTCCATCTGCATCTGTCTCTACCCAATATCGCGATATACACCAAGTTTCTCTTCAGTCCTGGTACATACTTGACATCGGTCAAAGCAAGGCGAGCTCCATGCTCCCTCTGAAAAATAACCATGCCTACACCTGAGACATTATACTTCTCATCATTACCCATCACTATGAGTATCTGGAGATCTTTCTCCTCCAAAGTATTGAACAAACTCTATCACCGGTCATGTGGAAAGAAGCTCCAATGTCAAGAAACCAACCACGTCCCACCATGGATGAAACAATGCATGCGAAGAGTGTGAAATCCAACTTAAACTGTGAAGCAAGTGCCTCACCTTCAGATCCTTCCCCGAATCCCTTCTTGGATTTCCTCAGTGGACAATTTGCAGCATAATGGCCCACCTCATGACAACGAAGTCATCGCATTTTCGATTTGTCAACCTTCTTCCCATCATTGGAAGAACTGAATTCGGAAAGAGAAACCTTCTCCTTCCCCTTCTTTGCCTTACTCGCTAAGGCACAATTCTCCTCATCATGCATGGATGAAGAACTGTCTCTGGTGCTCCATCTGATCTCCTCCTGCATCAAATCTAACCATAGTCATGCCCAATATGGCAGTTTCTCCCTTCCATTCACTGAGTTCTGGTAGCTATGCTAGCTCTTAGGAAGGCCAAGGAGTGCTAGACTCACCATATCCTCATCCGATGTCATGACCCCTACACTTGCAAGCTCATCCCTGCATGTGATGAGCTTGGTCAGATACATAGAGATCGTCTCATCCCTTTCACACTTGATCTTTCGAAAGTTTGTCCTTCAGTGACAGCTTCCTCTGATCACTGCTATTCTGATATAAATCTTTCAATGTTTTCCACATTGCATGCCGAGTCTCCTTCCCATGGAGGCTTGAGACAATGTGATCTCGCACTCCCTCCAAGAGAATTCTCCTAGCTCTAGACACACACTTCCTCCATTCCACCTGCTCAGTCTTGTCAGTAGGCTTAGGGATTTCTTGAATGAAATCCTTAAGGCCATTATCTTCCAAAACTACCTCCACACGATCCTTCCAAGCTATATAGTTTGATCTGCCATCAAGGGCATACTCAAGCCTCAAACCATAGAACTTCATCGATGAAATAGATGTGATAAGAACTTGAGATCTATATCCCGAATAATAAACATCGAATTTCTCCTACTAGTATATTGTTCTTGCTTGATCACCTGTTCTGTGATACCATGTAGAAATTTCACCTGTAGAACAAACCGATATATGCAATTTCCTAAAGCATAATACTTGTTCTACTTCTACAAAACATTAAGTGGAAGCATAATCGAATTCATGAGCAACATCAAGTAGAAACATGCATAACTCATCAAGAAAAATAATCACACATAACACAAGATATATCCAGGGGAAAGCACCAGCATAAAACCCCAACCATGTATTATCAATCAAGTGGAAATCCTCTTCACAATACAAAAAGAATTAGCTCTCAAGCTATTCAGTTCTCGATGAACTATGAAGATGAAGATCTATCTCATGAACCAACCAAGCCCTATTTATATAGGCTTTACCTATGGTGCTTGCGTAGTTTGCTTTGGAAATAATAGCAAAAGCATATGCTATTAATTCCAAACATACCAAAATAACCAATGGTCCAACTACGCAATCCTTGAGGACACTAGTTCCTCAACCATGCAAAAACTACTTTCTAGAAATAGTCAAGCATCTAATAGTACACTGTCCCACATCTGATCTCAACTGGGTCTCTGACAGAACTGACATGCAACAGTTATCCATGAGTGAATCCTCAGTTATCTAAAAT
>APFE031416937.1:0-18511 GCA_000404065.3 Pinus taeda | reverse complement strand
ATTTCAATTTTTTAATGCATTAAAAAAATTCGACGGATGAGATTAAGAGATGTCTTGATCCTCATCGACAGTCGAGATTGTTTTGACATGGATCACTCAAACTATCCGTTGGGATTTTTCCTTTTAAATAGGGTGCTAGGGGTCATTTGAGATATATTGGATCTGAGTCTTGTGCTGAAGAAGCTCCCTTGTAAACTTTTCTGGTGCTAATAAAGAAGACTTTGGGGTCAAAAGCTTGCTTGTTACTCTCTTGAAGTGCTGTGAGCTATTTTGTTTTCTGCATATTTTAATTTTCAGCCATTAATAGCAGCTTAATGAAGAGTATTGTTGAGCATAGGTATCTTGTTCACATGCTAGGGTTTGAGTAGTATTAGGGTTTTTGATGTAATGGTAGGTATCTCCATTGTTTTTTAGATCTCATACTGCTTTTTCTCTCTTTATTGACGGTTGAAGTGAGTTGTGCAGGAAACCCTTGAGGATCAGTGGGTGTTTGGGGAAGTTCTCGGCTGAACCAGCCAACTCCCATAAGCACTTTTTGCAGAGCCCTGCTGGTTTTGATCCTGGGTTAATCATTTAGTTTGTTATTTGCATGAGAGATTTCTAAAGCATTTTCATTTGCAAATCTGAAGTTTTTTGAAAATATTTTGATGTAACTGACAAATCTGGCTTTGTAGAGCTGTAATTTTGAAATTTCTGATCGGTTTGCAGGGTTTCGTTTCAATTTTTTGCATATTATTTATGGGTCTTCTGTTTGTGAGATTTGTAGGCTGCAGGGTTCTCAAAATCTTTTAAAGAAATTTCAAGCAAAATCGTGGGAATCAGTCACTATTTTCATTTGCTGCTGGAAACTGCGTCCAAAACCCTCCATCCGCTGCCAGCACCTCATCCGTCGGCCACCAAACGACTACATCTGCATTCAAACTCCACGTTGCTGTATCCATGCGTCTATCTCTTTACGCAGCAATAATCGTAGCTCCCTTCCATGCAGTCTCTCCTTATTGCACCTCCATTCCCTCATTCATCTACATCGCTGCTCTTTCCCAAGCCCGCACGCAAAGCCTGCAAAACACAAAACAATTTCAATTTTTTTTGATATAATTCGTGGAGTAAGCAAGACGTTTGTGTACGAGGGCCAGTGTTTGCGACTAGGGTCTTTGCATCCAGTCGTTCCATTTCTAAGTGCTTCATCAGTTCAATTTTTTTTTTTTAAACGGTTCAGGTGAATGCAGTAAGGTAATACATTCGATGGTCACTGCACCGGGCTGCACCCATTTGCCTGAAAACTTCGATTTGCCCCTCCGTGCTACGATCTCATCAATCCTGCATTTATAAAACCTGGGAGCACACAGTAAGATCACGATTTTGATGAACACGAGTCAGGGAGTGTTCAACAGTTCACGCGCAGGTGAAATTCTTCCGCCACGGGTTAAGTTTCTATGCGTATCGCGGTAAGGTTCCTCACGTCGACTATTCATTGTGTATAAGTTTTAACACAAATCGATTTTTCCTTATCGTTGGTCTCAGTTCGACGTAGCTTAGGTTTAGAACGAAAATTGATTCTCTTTTGGTTTCATTTAAGTTCGATTTTTTTTTTTTTTTTTTTAAATATGTTTAATATTGCATAGCGTAGAGTTAGAGTTAAAATCGTTTGCAATTTTTTTTTATTTAGTATTACCTTTGTTTATTTAATGTATATATATGTGTTATAGTTAAAACATTCATAAAAAAAAGAAAAACGTTTTAGGGTTTTGACTTTTTTAATTTTGATTTTTTTTTTTAGGTATAGATTTAAAATAGATTTTATTTTATTTTATTTTTGTTTTAGAAAAATTAAAAAAATTAAAAAAAAACTTTGAAATTAAAAAAAAAAATCATAATTTTTTTTTTTTTTCATTTAAAGAATAGTTTTAGATTTTTTTTTTTAGTTTTAAAGTTTTGGTTTTTTGCCTAAAAACATAAAAATATTTATCGTGGAAATACTTTTGCCAGTTGAAGTCTAAGCCTGGGAATTTTATCACGTTTTATTTTTCTTGCTAAGACTAAAGTTTTGATGTGGGATTAATGTTTATCATTTATGTGATTTGGCATGCTTGAATATAATATCTGGTTAATGTGCAAATTTACATGGTTGTATCTTTCGAAGTTTATTTTTTTTTAAATTTGCCAGATCATCGTTAAAAACATCGTGAGTTTACTGGATATTTTGCATTGTTATGATTGCTGTGAACGGTTTACATCTCTGCAATATACAGTAAGTAATCATTTAAACGTCAAACCCATAAGGCACTGGTCCATTAAATTAAACAAATCCATTAAGTGCTGTGTCCTTTCGTGTCTCCCAAACCAACTGGTTCACAGTTGGTCTTCCACTTTCCTATAGGGTCCACCCCCCTTAGCCGCGGGAGACAGGCTTAAACGGAGAGATCGGGGATCAGAGTGGCAGCCCCCGGTCTGAGCGTTGTCGTGACGATCCGTCCGACAACACCTCTCTATTCGGAAACAGGGATTCAGAAAACTTGTCTCACGAAACCCTCTTCGGCGACTTTGAAGCTCAACGCTGGCCCATCTAGCCTTTGCGACAACCTTCTGTTGCACTGCGTCATCCCCAAGACCCTCTACGTCAACCCTCTGAGGCACTGTGCAGCCTCTGGTACCGTCTGCGTCACTCTGCCCTCTGCGTGGATGATGCAGTCCCTTTGGGCTCTGTGCTGTCTCTGCGTGCCCTGCTTTGGCTGCTGCTCTCGCTTTGCTTCTACGCTGGTCTCTTGGCACTGTCTTTGTCTCTCTGCCTAGCACTCTGCCCCTCGCTACTGATCACTAATTCACTTTTTCTTAGCAACCCCGCTCTAGCAAAATGAATCACTTATCACTTTCGTGTATCTTCCAACTGACCCTCAAGCCTCTTCTTATACTTTTCCTGGTAGTCCTTCAACAACCGAGATTAAATCTCTAATCTACAGCTAAGATTAGATTTGGCTTGATCCATGACTTTTGGAACCTTCTAACCTAGTTTTATGTTAATACCCATTAATATCTTATTTTTCCTAAGTTTAGACTTTGGAACTCCATTATAAATATTAATTATATCTCCCAAACTAGGTACAATCTGTCCAAACCATTTCTGGGTCTTGGAGATCTTATGTGTTTTAGCCTCTCCACCAATTTCATGGCTAGATCACATCCGATGCTACCCCAAATCAACACTCCCTCTTAGCGAGGACTATGCTTTAGTAATACTCATCACTGAGCATCACACGGATTATCTGGCATCGATACCTGTGCTGATGGTAGGTCTCCGCGCCCACCATCCTCTGCACTGCTGCCCATCGCCCTGCCACTGCCATTGCTGCATCTGCACGGTAGCTACCTCTACATTTGTGCTGCTGTTGGTCCATTCTCACAACACTGCATAACCCTCTCATCATGCTGCATCGTGCTACTGAATATTGCTATTGCACTGCAACTCAGTTACTGAGAAGTAAGTAATTGACCCACCTAGCTTTTGACATCCCTGTCAGTCTAGAAACACTCCCGATGTTGAATATCTCTCTCCTGCTAACAAGTGCCCCCTCTATTGACCTCTGCGCTGCTGCAACAACTCCCTGCATCTCACACCGTTGCACACCAATCTATGGCATCCTGCACTGGTGCAAAACTCTTTGCCGCTTCATTCGCATTTGTCTCTCTCGACATCCACCTGTCTTGTTACTCTCTCCTCGAGGCTCCATAGCAAGGTATAATCTAAGAGGTTGGGTACCTCAAGGATCCTGCCCCTCATCGCCTGTAGTCCTCCTGACTATAGCTCGATGTCTCCCCACTTCTTCTCTAGTGGCACATGAGTATTCATGGCACAATCATCATCCTCCTCAACCTCCTTCTCTGCCTTCGATGGCGTTGCCTTAGAGTCAGAAACCTCTCCCTTACTCTTCTTCCTCGGACGCTGGTTCTCATAGTGACCCAGTGCCCACAATGGAAGCACTTGACCTTGGAGAGGTCCTTCTTCTTCCTCTTCTCCCGCTTTCCCGCAGATGCTAGAGTGGGATCCTCTTCCTCTTCCTTCTTGATCATGACTCCTTTCCCGCTACTCCCCGTCTTGCTCATCCGCCTTATCTCCTCTTGGCGAAGAGCTGACCACAATTCTTCCCAATTTGGAAGATCCGCCCTGCCCAGTATTCTTTGGACAAATGTCTCCCACTCGGGGATTGCGTTAAGTGCAGTCCTCACCAACATCTCCTCATTTGGCGTGGCCCCTATGGAAGTTAGCTGGTCCCTTATCTCCTTTAATCGACCGAGGAAATGATCTATCTTCTCCCCCTTCTGCATTTGGTATGATCGCCACTGATTCTCGAGTAACATCTTCCTCTGCACAGAAGTATGCTGGTACAATTTCTTCAGGGCTTCCCACATCTCATTTGCCGTGTCCTTCTCGGATGATGCATTTCGCCTTGGCCATTGCCTTCTCGTACTTCTCATTTTCAGCTGGGTCAACTGGGATTGCCACTACTCTCAAAGCGAAGGCCTTGATGCGATGTCTGTCTAGAATGGACAAGATCCTGGCCTTCTAGACCACAAAGTTGGACACTCCGTTCAGCCTGTCCTAATCCCTCAGTCCATTCACAACCATCTCTCTGCTCTTCTCTATCGACTCCTCCGAGTCTCTCTACTTCCCGCCTGGAAGTTCTTTGTTCGACTCCTGCTGAATCTACTTCCCGTCTGGAAGTTCTCTGTTCGACTCTCGCTGAGTCTCTCTACTTCCCGTCTGGAAGTTCTCTGCTAAACTCCCTTTGAGTCCTGATTTCCCTCCTGGAAATTCTTCTTCCCATCGTCAAGTTGCCCCTCTCCGATTGTTTGTGCAATTGTAACACTGATCCAGATTCTTTGGCTAGAAAGCTGCGTCGGTTGCAACTCCCTCTACCTTGGTTTTGCTCGGTTAGGTACTATTTTGCCCACAGTACCCCACCAGCTTCTCTCCCGTAAACTGGCCACAACTTCCTATGCCCCAACAACTGAAGGATTGATCCTATAGGCTCTGTGCAATTCCGACATTGGTTGAATCTACACCTCCTGGCCATAGCGTCGATCCTTCCTGGCTGAGAAAGATGATCAGACACTGTGTTGGTCAGATCTGCCTCTCTCTGCCTTTGCGCTGACCCTCCTCTTGGCTTGAACTGATGACGAAGTCCCTCTGCGTCAACCCTTCTTCCGTTGCTTTTTGCAAGGATCAACTTTTGTCACGTGAGACAACTGATTCAATTGCAAATGCTCTGCTTTAGATGATGCCTTCAGCTCTCCTGTGATCTGTAACCATGCTCTGATACCATGTTGAATTTTCTAAGTCACTCCGTTAGAAAATTAATCTGTATTTTGTTGGTTTATTTCTTCCACTTGTTAAATTCGAACAAGTTATTTAAAACATTTAAAAACCAAAATAAACACAATACAGTCACAACATCTACAGATCAACAGCGGAAAGAAAACAAACACACAAGTGATGTCGTTATTTTTGGATAAATGTCCACGGAAAAACTCAATGCGGGAAAACTGATGCAACGATTATGAGGGTATATTATTATGCAGTATTTCCTTGAGTACAACTGGGTGCCTAACTGGCTCACCCGACAGAGAAAAATACACTGCAACAATACCTCTCTATTCGGAAATAGGTATTTAGAAAACTTGTCCCACGAAACCCTCTCCGGCGACTCTGAAGCTCAGCGCTGGCCCTTCTGGCCTTTGCGTCAGCCTCCTGCTGCACTGCGTGCCCCAGGACCCTCTGCGCCAGCCCTCTGAGGCACTGCGCAGCCTTTGGGATCCACTGTGTCACTCCCTCTGCCCTTTGCGTGGATGACGCAGCCCCTCTAGGCTCTGCGCTGTCTCTGCTGGGCTCTGCGTGGCTTGCTCTGGATGCTGCTCTCGCTCTCTGCTTCTGTGCTGGTCTCTTGGCACTGTCTCAGCCTCTTTGCCCAATACTCACTGCCCCTCGCTGCTGATCACTGATTCACTTTTTCTTAGCGACCCCGCTTTAGTAAAATGAATGACTGATCACTCTGGTCTATCTTCTAATTGACCCTCAAGCCTCCTCTTATACTTTTCCTGTTGGTCCTTCAACGACCGAGATTAAATCTCTAATCAATGGCTAAGATTAGATTTGGCTTGATCCATGATTTTTGGAACTTTCTAACCCAGTTTTATATTAATACTTATTAATATTTTATTTTTCCTAAGTTTAGACTTAGGAACTCCATTAAAAATATTAATTATTTTAATATCTCCCAAACCGGGTACAATCTATCCAAACCATTCCTGGGTCTTAGAGATCTCATGTGCTTTAGCCTCTCCACCAATTTTCATGGCTAGAGCACATACGATGCTACCCCAAATCAACAGCCTCTATCCTCAAGCATGGCAACAAATACCAAGTTCTTCGTCAGTCCAGATACATGCATAGCATTCCTCAAGTTGAGTGGAGTTGCATGCTCCCTTTGAAAAGTAATAGTGCCCACACCAGTAACACTATACTTACCATCATCACCCATCTTGATATGCATCTTGAGATCTTTGTCCTCTAGTTCACTGAATAACTCTTTGTCGCCAATCATGTGGAAAAAAGCTCCACTATCTAAGTATCAGACACTTCCCATCATTGAAGAAACCATGCATGCAATGAGGGAAAAGTCCAATTCGAATTGGGAGGCCAAAGCCTCACCTGCTCCTCCTCTTGAGGACTTCTCCTTGGACTTCTTCAATGGGCAATTTGTAGCAAATTGACCCATCTTGTGACAATGAAAGCATTTAACTTTCGTCATGTCCTTCTTACCTCCATGATAAGAATCTGATTTGGAATGGGAAATTTTACCTTTCCCCTTCTTCGCCTTAATCGTTAAGGCACAATTCTTCATCATCAGTCTTCGATGAAGAGCCATCCCTGGTGTTCCTCATGATCTCATTCTGCATCAAATCTGACCATAGTCATTCCCAGTCTGGCATCTTCTCCCAACCATTGACAGAGTCCTGATAAGTATGCCAACTCTTTGGGAGTCCAAGAAGAGCAAGGCTCACCATATCCTCCTAGGCAACCATGATTCCAACACTTCCAAGTTGATCCTGACATTGAGTGAACTTGGTCAAGTACTTTGGAATCGTCTTGCCTTTTTCCATCTTGATTTTACGAAGTTTATCCTTCAATGCCAATTTCCTTTGATCACTGCTATTCTGATACAAGTCCCTCAATGTTTTCCACATAGCATGCAGGGTTTCCTTTCCATGGAGACTCGAGACAATATGGTCTCGACCTCCCTCAAGGATTATCCACCTTGCCTTTGCCACACATTTCTTCCACTCGGCCAAGTTCTGTGCATCAGTAGCTACTGGCTTAGGAATTGCGTGTTCAACAAATTCCTTCAAGCCATTGTCCTCTAGCACAACCTCCATCCTGTCCCTCTAGGCTATGAAATTCGAGTTGCCTTCCAAGGCATATTGAAGCCTCAACCCATGGAACGCCATCTGCCGATCCTGAAGTATGTATTGCAAATTCGACTTTCACCTGTAACTCAGAAATTCAAATCTTCGAAATCTCCTCTAGAGAGCCGCTTTTAAATAAGCGATATCTCCCTCATCCAAACTTCGATTCGGCAATTTTTATTTCTTTGAATTTGGGTATCTTTTCCCAGGGAATCCAGATCTGCAATTTGTTTCTGAAAATTTTGCACAGAAATTTTCAGATACGCTCTGCAAACTCTCAACCCAAAAAAAATCTTGTTTTGATAACATGTAGAAAATCCTGTAGATTCACAAGCTCATGTAATCTACTAAAACAAGAGACAAGAATCTACTTCTACTATTTATAATGGAAGCCCATAAACATCGAGCAAACAATAATCAATAGAGGAAGAGAATCAAAGGCACATAACACAATAAATATCTGGGGAAAGCCACAACTCAAAACCCCACTATCTGTTTTGTATTAATCTGGAAAATCAAGATGATGCTTGTTCTCTCTAGAACAATCCCAGCACTCAACAAATTCAATCTCCAACTCATAAGCAAGCTCAAGGCCAAAGCTTAGCCTCTTCACAAGCTCTCCAAGTCACTATTCCAATGTGTAATTCCTATGGAGAATATATTGTATTTAAAGGGAAATAAAGCCTCTAAAAATAGCACAATCCCTTAAGGATCAGTTCCAGAATGCAAGCACTATCAGTGCAACTCAGAAAAATCTAAAACAAATAGTACACTGCCCTTGCACTCTAGTCTCAACTAGTTCTTTCTTAGAATCAACATGCATGAGTTTCTGATGAGTAAATATTTAGTTAAATAGAGTAACACTGGTATAGTTCATTAGTGTCACCACTGACTGTTAACTCACTATCAGTTCTCTCAATCAATTTGAGAACTAATTTCACTGAATTGACTCATGAAACTGAGTCTTCTATTTTACAACTCACAATTAACTCATACTGGACTCCTACAAAGTAGGGAGAACATATACATGACTTCCAACTCGAATTTCTTAAGTTAAGTAAGTTCAATAAACTTAATTTAACTATTTTAAGTTGCTATGAGAATAGAATTCACATTTAATTCACAGTTTAATTCAAGGACAAATTAAACTGGAATTTCTTGTTGCCATTTCTCAACATTGCTACCGGGGACGAAACAAGTCCACTTCCTTATATTTAGCTTTATTCCTAATGAAAATATATATATATACTCCATCGGAAGAATGAAGCCCTTGTTCTTCGTCGAACTTCAAATTCGAGTGCTTGGAGGGTGAAGCAAGCATTCCTTAAAGGTAATATTTGAATTCACCATGGCGACTCCCATGTCATTAATATATAAGACTCAATGGTTCAGCGAAAACTTCATGAATCGTTCCCTACTTTGGATATCACATGGATCCCAGGATACCCGAATGACTATAAAAGGAGGCTTATGCAAAATATGCAACAATTTGATGGTGATCCATTTTTGGTAGTTAATCACATAACGAAACTCATCAAGCATACTTCAGAGGTAAATGTGGCTCATATAGACACCCTCAATGAGTTACTTATTATCTCTATCATATATGAACATCAGGGCTGACTTGATTCATGTGGGCTTGAAAGCATTCCATCTTTCTTTTTTTCCCTTGGAAAAAGTCGTAATTTCCATTAAAGTTTGAAAATTACATTTTGTAGATGCCATAGCATATGCATATGTGAGGCGATAAAGCCTGTCAGTATGTAGATATACAAATAAACGAAAACTAAAAACATATGTTCCACGGAGGGAGCACTGATATATCAATATGGGGGGAATCATGTTTTCCTCCCCTTTTTCTTCTCGACCTTCCGCCACTCCCCTTGAGACGGTATCGTGGGAACAAGTTGAAGTGGATTTTCAGCGCCTGGTCGGGGATTTTCCTTGTCAGGGTCAGAGGTGTCTGATGCATGTAGCCTTTTGGTTCCACTATTTTCCATTGTATTTGAGGTCTTTTCCAGTTGTGATTCCATAGGTCCTTGTGGAGACATCTCCTGGGTTTCTGCTTGATTGTTCTCATTTGTGATGGGCTTTTCCACCTCAAATTCCTCCTCTTTAGGATCTGGTGGGGGGAAATTCCAACCCTTTTGGTGTTTTCCAGTTTTCTTCTTCCTTCGGCTGTCTTTTTTGTATTCTGGGCACATATTTTGTAGATGTCCTATTTGCTGACATATTCTGCACCTAAATGCTGTGTTTTCATAGTCTATTGTCTGTGTCCAGTTTCGTTGTTTGTGCTTCAGCTGTATGCGATCCGGTAAGCCCTTACTAAGATCAACTTCCACACAGATGCGTGCGAATGTAAAAATTCTTTCCTCCACTCTTTGTGTGTCCATTTTAATATTTCTGCCGATGGTATTGCCTATATATGCAAGAACCTTTTGGTCCCAGAAGTGTATTGGGAGATTATGTAGACGTACCCAAAGTGGCATCTTGGAAACAACCATGGTGTTGGCATCGAATTCCGGGAACCATGTTGTGATGAAGAGGCCTGAAGATCCCCAGAACCAAGGTCCCTCCTGTATCACTATGTCTCTTATCTCTGTTGATTGGAATCTGACTATGAAAAACCCTTTGGAGCATAGATGAATCTTACAATGTAGAGTCCATTTTGTGAAAATCCAATGGAATAGTTCAAAGGTTTTGGCCAAAAACCGTTGAAACGACAAATGATGGCTTGCGTTTCATAATTATTACATACCTCATCTGTTTTTGATATATCTATTTTTAGTTCTGGTGTATGGTTCAGTTGCTCCACTATGTATGGACTGGGTTCTGTTCCAGCCTGCTCTGGAGCTATTGAAGGAGATTTCCCCCTTGTAAGATGTTCTTGAAAGATATTCCTTCATTTCTGTGCTGTTGATGTGGCTCTGAGTTGTTTTTTGTTTTTGTGCTTGTCCCACTGCCTCCTTTTGTTTGTTTTGTTGCGCTTCTTGTTGCTGCACCACCTCGCAATCTTAGATTGAGTGTTATAGTAGATTATGGCATAATGTTGTAATCCATAATGGATCTATAATCCTGTAGTGTTCTGCCCCCAAATAGCAGATGTTGTTGTCCATCCGGGTAGTCGATATGATGGGCAATGATATTCTTCAGAATTATAACATTGTCTATTGCATGGACCCAAATCAAGGTAGATTTCCCTGAGGGGGTTTTAATAAAAATTTGAAAGCAATTAGAATTTACCATGAAGGGGGGCTCTGTGTGCTTCTGGTTCATGCATGGCCGTGTAGCTTCTTTGTCTCCATAATGCTTTGAAGTTTGTGGGTATTCCTACAGCGTCTTGGCAGTTTTGGCTAATTTTCCGGGAGTCTTGAACAACCTTCACGAAGAGGTGTAACTTCCTTCATTACTCACGATCTGATGCTCTTCAGCTGCCCACGGGAGAGGATCCCCTCGACCTCTGTCGCCTCGGCCTTGCTCTGAGCCTTGTTCGAAACCCAGTCCTAGATTCACCATTGTTTCAGTCACTGGGATTCTGCTAGATGTGCTCCACATCAAAAATGCTTTGTAATAATCGACTAAAACAAAAGTGTTGGCAACAATGAGTTTTAAGAAACTTAATTTCCCATTTCCACCCATATCCACCTTGATAGACATCTTAGAGAGCGCTCGAAGAAACAGGGCATGGCCCATTTTGTCCATTGACCGCGTGTTCTCCACTGCTGTAATGTAGCCATTACTGTCCCTGACCAAGGAGCAGAGTTGTGCCAGTAGTTGCCCCTGGTTATTTGTGACCTATGTCTTTATTGCGGGATCAATCAAGCTTTCCAGTTTCGTGCTATTTTTCTGCCTTTGTTCACAATTGTGCTTCAGCCCCAGGGGTCTTAGAAGAAACCCCAACTCTAATTGCATCAGGCTTCCGTATGGGACAAGATCGAGCCTTGCAATGATCCCCTTCAATTTTTCTATTTGCTCCTCTGAGGAGCTGTTCTTGTAGCCCATAGGGGTTTTTCCTTCCAAGATCTCGGGCCAGAGTCATTGATTGTGCACAAACGCGAGGAACGTAATTTCTGAGGAGCTCCAATAGCCTTGTCCTCGCTGTTTTCTCGAACCGGCATGTGTCTATACTTCCCTTCAATCATCTTCGTTTGGTCTTCTACGTCCAGAGGCTCCGTCATGACAAAGATGGGGTTTCGCATCATGACCTTTGAAATCAGTGTGCCACAGGGCTTCAAATCCTCGACTAAAACCCTTAGTGCCACATCCTTGTCGACTTTGATTCCACATGGTAAGGCGCTATGATCCGTGAGCAGAGCATCGATGCCTCTGCGCAAGGCCACTCCTGCCATATTCTGTCCTTGGTTGTTCATCTTGTCGGTGCCCTAAAGCCCTAGCCTCGGCTCCCCCTCGATTACCTATCTCCGTTTCTCTAACGCTTCATGTTCATTTAAAGCATTCCATCTTTCATTGTGTTGATCAACAAATTCTTGAAGTATAGAGGGCCAAAATTTCAAACTAATGAGGATGCTTGTCAAAGTTTGGAGGCAACTCTCCAAAGGGAAGGCCTCATCAATCAAGGTGGGGAGGTTGAAGAAGACCTTGGAAATTTCATTAATAAGTAGGAAGGAGAGTCCTCAATAGATCACCAAGATGAAAAGATTGATGAAGATAATTTTGAGAACATGCATGGTGGGGAAGACACATTTGTGGAAAGTGAAGTTGAGGCTAACCCTACCTTTTTCAAGGATATTATTTCTAATGATGTATTATTTGAGGACCTTGGAGAAGATGATCCCATTAATCCCTTAGAAGTTGACATTGGATATTACTTGCATATTGAAGAAGGGAAATGGGAGTCCATTGGCCATCATTTTGATAAGGACACTATCTGTGATACAGATGACGATATTAACAGAGACCTTGTCTTTCCTTGTCTTCCTTATGATCAAGAAAGTGTATTTGATTAATCCTTGGGCCCTCCTATCACCTATCATTCCCCAATGCATGAGACTTCAAGATGATGAGCTTAGGTTGATCCCCCCTTTTCAACACGATCCTTGTAATAAGCAACCTAATTGTGATCATCTTCCATGCCAACCATCTCCTTAGATGTACCCCTTCGAAGGTGTCCCTAATAACACCAAGGGGAGTTGTATCACTAGGGAGGCTTTTGAGAAGAATTGCTTGAGTTTAGTCATTCACTTTCTATATTCAAGATTGATGGAATGACTCGATGGTGCGGACATGATTCCCCTTTTTCCCTTGCATCCATGAATCCCTTTCATGAGTTGTGGTCATCTTGTATTCCCATCTCCTCCTTGTGTGATCTTGTATCTAAATCTTGCATGGATGATTGTGATATTTTCTTGCCTCAACCTCATTACTAATCAGTGGGGAAGGGGGTGTTCTATGGATCTAATGATATGCTGGTTATATTGGTTATATGATTATACCTAGCTCTTGCATAATATGTTAGTGTGCATGTAGTGTAGGTGCATTGCATATTCCTTTTGCATAACTAACATCATCATCTAATATTCTCATGCAGATTAGAATTGCATTTAGCATAGATTTACATTTTTGTATGGATTATTTCTTTTATGAAAAACATGAGTGATTATAGTATGTCGAGTGCACATGCTCCCAAATAGTTGTATCGTAATGTGCAAATTACCGTTTGCGCTCCTAGGAGATTGCTAGAGTTCTCATGAACTCCCCGTTCGACTACATGGATCATGCGCTCTACAGTGAGCTCATGTCCCAGTTGGAGCCAAATGTTATCCACCAAAAGTGGGTGACCCTTAGGATAATTTTTTCTCCTATTTATCTTTTCCCTCCAATAGCAACAACCCCTGAAAGCCACCTTGTATCCAATGTGATGTGCCATTCATATCCCCACCACCTGCATCAGTCATACGTATCCCCGCCTGTTTGCAAGAACACATGTTGGAAGGTGGGATTTTGATCAAAATGTACTTTATTCATTTTGCAATTGGGTGCTTATGCTTGTTTGTATTTGGGCATGTGGCATAGCTTATGGGGTAACATGGAAGAAAGAAGGGTCTTGGCTGTAGTCATGTTCCCTCACCTTAAATGGGGGTTTAATTTTCAATCCTAGTCCAGTGGGACCTGCCCTAATGGCCCAATGGGTGTAGGAAGGAAACTACTTGGGAACCCATGATTAAGATAGCGTAGCCCCATCTTTCCCTATTCCATACTTACCACTTTCATCTTAGACTATAAGCCCTTATTCCACCTCCCTTGGTTAGGTTCAACTAACCATTGGTTCATTAGGACTTGGCACCCATTCATCCTCATACTTAGGTAGGGCTTGGAAATGCACCTTGGGAGGTTGATGTAGCTAAAATAAACAAAAATAACATATCATGGCCATAAGAAAAACAAAAGATAAATCAAAATGCAAAAGATGGCCGAGACTTACAAATTAGCATGTGGGAAAAAGCCAAACATGAGCTCTACCTCACTCATGGAAAATCACCTAGTTCCTATGCCAATGTTTCCCTATCTCATATAATACAGGGAACCCTTGCATTTCCCAACCACTAATCAGCAATGAAATTCCCCATCCTAAAGGGGTTAATAACTATTATACATCATAAAAATCAAGCTCTCATTCCTCGAGCTATGAGTAGTAATACAAGGAAAAAAAGTAAAAAAATACAAGGAAAAAAAGTAAAAAAAAGGTAAAAGGCAATTAGAGGGATGGAAAAACAAAGGCCGAGGTAATTCACATATCCATGATTTCTCTCTCCTTACATCTATACACCCAGGATGAGGTACTCCATCATACCCAGTCTTGTTGACCATGGCACTTGGCCATGAAGTCTTCTCCCCTCTGTTCCATCATTATTCACATGGGACCTATTAATTGAAGGGTGGACCAAGGACATGTCACTTCCCCTTAGGGGTTGAGAACACCTAATAGGATTATTTGTTCACCACTCCTACCTAGGTAGGTTACACCATTATGTGACTAAGGCCTCAATTTTGGAAGATAAGCCTTATATAAAGTGTTAATTTGCCCATTTCTTTCAAGCTTGGTTCACTTAGATGCAACAATGATCAATGTAACTAATGGTGTAAGTTGCAGCACTGGATATTGTGTGTAATTGGTGGTGGTTGCATCTATAGGTATGAAAAATTTATCTGGGGTCCAGGTCCTCCAAAGGGACATACTGACACCCATAGGTGACGTGTTGAGAGCCATGGGACTCCGGATAGTCTTAGAGCATTAGTTGTATCCACAACCACCTTTAGCACCCACAACATTCTTGCATTTTTCTTCATTATTCATGGGATGATGCCCCTGGACAAACATGCCCCCAGTTGGCTTTAGCAGTGATCACATGGTTTGGCAGTCGATACAGGGCCCAGATAAGGCTTGTCTCGCACCTCGAGACATGAGAGGGCTAGCACCATCATTAATACCCTCAATGTTGGAACAAAATCATGCATTCACACCACCAGAAGATCCATGAGACCTATTTTGTGCCCCAAACCCACATTTGGGGTCCACAGGATGATTTTCACAGTGATTTAAGAAAAATCGCTTATTGCAATCAACTGGTAATTATCCAATGTATTTAATTATGAGCAAACTTATTAAATTACAAACACTGAATAAAAACACGATTGCAATATTCACAAAAATAAGTTGTGAAATATCTAATAGAAAAGCAATCACAAAATTGACACAATTATTTTTGGACAAAATTTCCCAAGAAAATCGTCAAAGGGAAACTAGTTCTTCAGATCTGAGAGTTTATTAATCTTCAACAAATTTTGCAATTGATGAATATTACAATACTGCTTGCTAAGCCCTGGCAAAGCTACAACAAAATATTTCTTCACCTCCACAAGTTGATCCTCCCTTTGTAAGCTAACACAACCTCACACTTTCAAATATGGCTTGTACAACCTCACACATGCGACTCATGGATCCTCTGATGCTCACAACATGGACGGAATTAGCCTCTTGGCTCTACTGGCAACTTGTACGAACTTCCTGGTAATGTGTATAGCCGCTTCCTAGAAATCTCAACCTCCACAAGGAAACTCGACTTCTCTTAGAGAAAACTTGGCCCTCCTGGAACCTTCACGACCTCAATAACTTGGCCTCCTTATTTGCAGAAAAACACTGGGATAATTCCTCCTCCGGATCTTAGAAATTGGAATAA
Source organism: Pinus taeda (assembly GCA_000404065.3). Taxonomy (NCBI): domain Eukaryota; kingdom Viridiplantae; phylum Streptophyta; class Pinopsida; order Pinales; family Pinaceae; genus Pinus; species Pinus taeda. Next base: position 2,852 of record APFE031416937.1, on the reverse strand, counting down.
TATTGATGAAAGAAAACCTCAGAAAATATGTACTACTTCAACTATTGTTGAAACCCTCACTATGCTTGGGGCTGCAAAATCGGTCTCATGGGTCTCCAAGTGGCTCAAAATCAAGTCGATGCTCCATCAATGAGGGCTCAAACGATGACACATGCCCTCCCATGTCTCCCTAGGAAAGACACAACTTCCTCTAGGCCTTAGATAACCTACCAAGTGTTGGGTGCAAATTGCAATGTGTAGCTAGTTGGGGCAGCCTGGTCCAAGTGCATTATCTCGAATAACTGGGGAAATGAACAAGAAAATTATTGTGCTAAAGAAGCCCATGGTGTAACAATAAATTCTCTACATGAATGGAAGCCCATGGTTCTCATCACTCGCCCTACAAATGCCATGATGGTCCTCTGGAGGGCTTGGATCCTGTTTAGGGAGGCCAAGTCCAAGATGAAAACCCACCTGCAATCCTATATAAGATTCAATGTGTCTCCTCACCTTCAAATACAATGATTCATTAGTGCAATTGAGTGAATAAACGTGTTAATGAAGGGTAGAAGTGAGACTTCATAGTGGGTTTTTAACAAGTAATAGTGTTACCTTCCTGGGTAGGAGTGGTTTATGAAGAACCCTATTAGGTGGTTTCAACCTCTAAGGGAATGACATGTCCAAGGTACATCCTTCGAATGACATGTGTCATGTGCATTGAAGTAATGATGGAATGGAGTGGGGACAAAGGGAAGGCTCCAAGCCACATGCCATAGTACAAGGGTAGCTATGATAAGGAGAGACCACACCTTGGGTATATGAATGTAGGGAGGGAGCATACGTGGATGCATGAGTTACCCGACCTTTGTTTTTCCACCCATCTTCATTTTATTTTTGCCTTTGTTGATTTATCTTTTATTTTACTGCTCAGGGCTCCAAGCGATGAGAGCATGTTGTGTATGATATAACAATGATTACCTCCTTAAGGTGGGATAGTTCATCACTCATCGGGGGTTGGGACATGCATGGTTTCTTTAATGATGCAAGGGGCATTTATAGGGGCCCTAGGAACTATGGTGATGGCCATAATGATAAGGGGTAGAGCTCATGTTTGGCATTTTCCCACACACTACATGTTATTGTCCCAACCATATTTTGCATTTTGTTGTACATTTCCTTTTATATGTGGCCATATTATGCTTTCATCTATTTTTTTCGCTGCATCAACCTCTAGGGCATCATTTCTAGGCCCAAATAAAGGTGTGGGCAAGGGGAAGGGGATGCTAACACCTTGTGGACTCAATGGACAAATGTGGACCGAGATAGGAAAATGTGAAAAGGGCTTGTAATGAGTGGAGGGGAGTGAGATATATGGTATCAGGAAGCGGGACCACGCAACCAAAATCAGGGTTTCCCATGTAATGCCCTTCCTGAAGCTAATAGCCAATAAAGGAGATCCCATGGGACTAGGATTCAGGATTAACCTCCCCTTTGAGGCAAGGGAACAAGACTACAGTTAGAGACCTTCCTCTTTCCAAGTTACCCAGTAATCCATACCCAAGTGTGCCAAACAAAATGAAGCATAAGCACCCAATTACATAATGAAAAATAATACCTTCAGGATTAGATGGCCCACCTTCAAACATACGATCAAGACAAATGAGCAAGGAGACATGATGGCTGGTTAAGGTGGTGGAAAACAAGTAGCACATCAAAGCTATCAGGCGGTTGCCATGGGTTTCTGCTGTCGACTGAAGGAAGATATGTTCGAAAGGAAAGCTCTCCAAAGGGGTACCCCACTTTTGGTGGGCTACATTTGGCTCCAACTAGGACATGAGCTCACTGTAGAGTGCATGACCCATGTACTCGATCAGGGAGCTCATGAGAACCTCAACAATCCTCTGAGACTGTAGACCTTTCACCTGCACATCAAAAGCTATGTTTTGGAGCATGTTCACTAGGCGTCCTTGATTGCCTTGTTTTTCATCAAATATATAATAAACCATATAATAAATAAAATCTATTCTAAGATGCAATATTAAACTAAATGCAATCTAATCTACCATGGGCAATCAATATGATTTTAAATTCTAATGCAAAAATCAATATGTAATGCACCTACTCTAACATGCATATGATACAATGTCGAGTATCCAAGAAAGGAATGATGGTGGTCGACTTGACTGGTGTGGACCAAGTCTCATTATCCAAGATATCTATGTAATAATCTAAGTCACAGGACACATCCCCCAGGGTCCCGTGTCCCGTATTTTTACGTATTGGACACGAAAACGGCCCTAATACGTGTCGAATATGATTTTCAACGTGTCATGAAAACTTGAACACGTATTCTACATTTTCCGTCGTGTCCTAAATTTCGAATACGCGTATTTGGTTTGTAGAATACGTTGCCCTAACGTATTTCGACATGTTGAATACGTATTGTGAAAAAAAAATAATTTAAAGCCCACGCGTTGGTCTATTCCTGGGTATTTTCGTCTTGCTGTCGTCTGGAGCTGCGAGCAGGGTGTTTGTCTTTGAAGTTAGCATTATATTTGAAGTCTGATTTCATCAGAATTGAATGTTAATTAATTGCAATTCAAGCAAGCTGTATGCACGTCTGATTTCATCAAGATTGCAGTCACTAGATTTACCTGACTAAATCTCTAAATTTGAACCAGCAGATTAGCCTCTCTTCTAAAATGGAAATCCGAAAGTGATATGTTACATCAGTTGAAAACTCACAAGTTAATACTAAAAAGATGAAAATAAAAAAGAATGATCTTGAGACTCTAGTAATCCTTGCATGAACCTAAATTGTAATTGGGCCTTCAAATTGTCTTAACAAACAGTGATGAAATCCATTGAAAAAA
>APFE031416934.1:52525-66359 GCA_000404065.3 Pinus taeda | reverse complement strand
ATTATGTTCCTTTCAATGTTACAATACATATTTATACATGCCAAAGCATCCAATACCATGGACCAAAAACCATCATGTCCAAAACCATGGACCGAAAACCATCACATCCAAAAAACATGTGTGGAAATCATGCACAAAACCATAGGTGGGTCCGCCCAACCTAACATAGGGTCCAAAACCAAAATTTTCCAGGGCGCTACCCTGGACCCCATAAAGTGGTGTTACGGGTACCCCTCAAACCCCCTGTTAACTATGTGGAAAGAATATAACACAACCCAACAAAGGCAAGATCTGAATTTGGGCCCTTGGTTCAGACCAATTCCATCTCAAATAGTTTTTTTTTTAGCTTCTGAAACCTTGTAGCGAAAATGGTATAGTGAAAATGCCATGATGGCCTGTTTGGAGCAGCAAACCCATAGAATCTAAAAGTCTGATATCAAATTTTATGAAACCAACTCACAAAAAGATATAAAAGATAGATCAATGCCTTAGAAATAAGCCTCTTTGAGCATCAAACCTCCTTTACATTACATAAATGAACAATTCTTAGATGATTCAAATGATAAAACCTCCTTTCTATATATAGGAGTCTAAGGCGTCACTATATAACCCAACCAACCTAACAATAATAACATAAAGCCACAAAAATAACAATAAAGGGATTCTATGGGGCACAGTAATAACAATATGGAGACAATAGGGGCACAACAATATTAATAAGGGGTACAACTACAATAGTAATGGGGTAATCACTAGTATTATAGGGACCCAACACTATGTATCCCGGGGAAAGAAACTCGCTAAAAACCCCAAACTATCTGTATATTATATGATTGAGAACATGTAACAAACATAGTAAAATACTCCTCACAAGTACTCAGTACTATCTCCACCTATTACACACAATACATCTCAGATATGATCTCCAAATCTCCTCCGCTGCTTGCCTGCCTCTACTGCACAATCCTGCAAGAACAATAATTGATAACCAAACTTGTTCCAAGTTCTTTTTACCTTGGAAAATCACTCACACTGGAAATCACGTGAGCATAGGCTATAATCATTTGTTCTTGGCCACAATTCTCATTGGCATAACTCAATCCCACTGATTGTGCAAGATCTCATGCACAACTATAGTCACAACTGATAGGAATCTCAATCTCTAACACCTGTCTCCACTGAACTATACATGCACTGAGTTAACTGATGTATTCTTCAGTTGCATTATGAGTTAATAATTAGTGAATTAATTAATAACTAATTCACACAACTCATCACTTAGTTTATTTTCCAGTTAGACTAAATACAACTAGTTCAACCAAGTCAAACTAAACACAACTCTATCAACTCCACCTCCACCTCCACTAAACTCAACCAATTGAGTTCTAACTGAAGTCTTGCATGCAATAGCTCAGTCAACCCATAGGTAACCACGTGATTCCTTCTGTCAGCTGCATATGCCACATCTGTAGCTCCAACTGAGGTGCTCCAAGAAAATAAGATAAAGTTTATAGTCTAAATATTATTATGAGCTAATAATATTTGACTGCTTTATATTTAGACTTGACAGTGTCACCGCTGTTGTCTAAAAATAGAAGTCCATCTATTTTTACCAACTTGACCAATCATTCATAAACAGCATCCTCCAACTCATAGACATGATCCATATGTCTAAAAATAGACATAGTCTAAAAATAGACTTTGCGCCATAATTTGCATGCGGGCCCACTTAGTGAAGGCGACTCCTTTCGACTAAGCTCCATCATCTTGTTGCATTCTCAACAAAGCTCTTGGGAACTGTTATGAAGAGATTTCCCGAAAATTGTTCCTTTCCATCGGATTTCTGTCTTGGCTCTTTTACCGAGGTTCTACCTTTATTGGCATCGGGGTTCGGCATGTTCCTCGGTTCTCTTTGTAACACTCCATCTCTGCTGTCGATATGCGATTTTAACTAGCAAACTTCAAAAATTTTGGGCTCCTACACATAACCATTTCGGGTCTACGCTCGTCGATCCTTCGTAAAGCTCTTGGCTCTGTCCAACCCCGATCTTGATTGTTCGCCTTTTGTAATAAACTTCTATTGTTGGTCTATTTTGATTTGATCTGGAATTTCTCTCCCTTTTTGGACTTCATGTTTTATAGGCTTGGGCTCAATACCACATCGGGTCTGCACCCAACGGCCCATCGCAGAAGCTCTTGTCTCTATCGATCTCCAAACTCTAATCTGTCGACCTGTGTGTTGGATATCCACCGTTGATCTTTTTTGGATAGATCTGACGGTTCCCATGTGATTCGGGTTAATGCCACGCCCGTGGGTTTGCTACCTAGTAAAGCAGTTTCCCTTCCATCCGCCACTGCTACTTGTCCTCCTTTTGTTGGGTTCGGAGCCAAGCTCAAAATACAATTTTCCACTACCAATGCTGCCCGAAAGCCTGCTCTTTACTAGAGACCCACCCCTCCACTTTAGTTTATGCGCTCTTTCTCAAACAATGACCCTTGATCTGTTCCAATGATCAGTGCCAGAAGTTCTATTTGGTTCAGTTGTTGCTGGATCTGGCCCTTTGTTTGCTTAGATCCAACAGATGCTCAAGACATGTTTTGCTTGGCTCATTGTTGTTAAGCTATGGAATGGCAGTCCACTCGAGTTCATCTGCATTTATTTCTAGAAACCCCTGGGTCATATAACATCCCTCGTTGGCTTTGATGTCTGCCTCTTTATTTGAGGTGCAGAGAATGTGAAAGAAAGAGGAAGAGGTAAAGAAAGTCAGCAAGCCCCACAGCCTCTGAAGAGCGTTGTTGAGAGTCGGGTTGCTTAGATGCTCATCTGATTTTATTGTCTTTATCAAGAGCTCTGAATCTCTGAAGACCTAGAGGGATATGCGACTATGTTCCTGGGAAATATGGCAGCCTTTAAGAAGCCCTAGAATTTTGGCTTGGTTGTTGGTGCTCTTTCCTAGATCCCAGCTACATCTATCTATACAGGAGCCATCTTGGGAGTAGATCACACCACTAGCACAGGAGATCCCTGGGTTGCCTTTAGAGACACCATCGAAGAAAACGGTTACCTTTCCCTATTTCCTCCACTAGGATTGGAACTCTGCATCTTGTGTTTTGATGCGCCAAGTAGGATTGTATGTGGGCCGACTAGGAACTTCTTTGTTAACTTGGGCCAGAAGGGTGCCCAACTAGCTTCACTCTTCGGTTATAAGAGTGTCATCTAGCTTACTGGGGTAGTTCCCTAGAGCTTCTATCAGGGCCGCCTTTGCTTTGGTCACCACCGAGAGGGGAGAGGACAATACATTGTTGAAATTCCAATTATTTCGGGCTAGCTAGAGCTTCCAACAAATGAACTTGGGAATGGAGTGTCAGATTCGATTCCATAAAGAATTTGCTCTAAGGGCCCTAGGTTACATGTCGGTCCAAGTGGAGAAGAGTTCCACTACTGTGCACTAGATGGGGGTAGGTGCATTTAGACCTTTAAGGGCGAGGGCCCAAACTGATTGTGCAAAGGTGCAGTGTACAAAGAGATGGTTTATGTTTTCTGAAGCTAATCTGCAGAGAATGCACCAGTGCGGCCCTATAATGCCTCTGTGGGCTAGATTTTCACCTATCAGCACTTTTCGGTGAATAAGTAACCAAGTGAAGAAATTCACTTTGGGTATACCATAAGTGTCCCATGTGCATTTCCAAAAGGAGGGGTTAGGGACTTGATTTTGCATGGGTCGCAAGGCTGCATAGCCAAGCACAGAGGTGTAGACCCCTATCTTCCCCCATCTCCAGAGATTTGGTGTGCGGAGGATGATTGGTTCCGAGCCCTTCAACTTGTCCAAGAGGAGGTGTTTTGTTGAAGTAAATGTGCTGGTAGATTGTGGAAGATCCAATCTTCCCAGTTCCCATGGCTGTCCCAAACAGAAATTTCAGCTAGACTATGCAATCCTTGTTGAGAGAGCCAGCCACGAAGATATCTAACTCTGATATGTTTTCAAGGGGGGGATTACCCATGATTTTATATTGCCAGACCATGATATTTTCTCCATTTCCAAGAACCCTGTAAAGCTGATTTTGGAAGGTGGCAAGTCCTTTTCTGTAAAGATTCCAAAGCGCATGCCTTTAGGAACTCTATCTTCTTGGAGGTTTCTCAATGAGACTCCTTTGAGATATTTATTCCAGAGGAGTTAACTGATTGGGTGGTGTTTATTGGAGTAGAGCTGCTAAAGGATTTTTCCACCTAGAGCAATATTTGCCATTCCAGGATCTCTAATCTGGAGACCACTTTCTAGCTTTGGCCTTTTCACTTTGTCCCAACTTACTAAGTGAAATTTCTTTTCATTTCCTTTGCCTCCCTGCCATAGGAAGTTTCTAAGAAGCTGTGATATCTGATCCGTGATTTTCTTTGGTGCTAGGCGGAAAGAGGCCTGATAGACAGGAAGAGAGGAAAGCACAGACTTTATGAGGATTAACTTACCTACGTAGCTAAGCCCTTGCCCACCCCAAGAAGCTATCTTGCTTTTAATCTTGTTGATGCCTTCGTTCCATAGTGAGGCTCTATTTGCTCCCAGAGTTAATGGCAGTCCTAGGTATTGAATTTTTTCCCAGGAGGCATAGCTCGGAAAGTCCAAGATTCTAGCGATTCTAAGTGTGGTTTGCCCCTCTGTGTTCCAGTTGTACACTGCACTTTTTCTTTTATTAATAAGCGCTCCTAAAATGGTACAGAAGCTTTGTGGGGTCCCATTTAATTCCTTTGTTATTCTAGTGGAAGCTCCTCCCAGGAGAAGAGAATCATCTGCAAACAAGGCATGGTTGATTAGTTCTAGTCCAATCGTCGGTCGGATGCCCAGGAGAGTACCTTTGTTACTTTCCACTTTCAATTTCCTGCTCAGAGTGTCTGCCATTATTATGTACAAAAAGGGAGATAGCGAGCATCCTTGCCTTATCCCTCTTGAAGCTTGGAAATATGAGGTAGGTCGGCCATTGACCAGTGGGGAAATCCATGGTTTGTCAGTGCAAGCCTTGATCAGATTTACAAAAGTTAGGTTGAATCCGAAGGGAAGAAGAACTTTGTAGAGGAATGTAATTTTTACCCAATCAAAGACGTTGGTCATATCCAACTTGATCAACATCCTTCGCTCCTTCCTTTGATGACTGGAATGCATGGATTTTTGAACAAGTATCACATTATCTAAAATATGTCTTCCTGCTACAAATCCTCCTTGATTAGGAGAAATGAGCTTAGGTAGCAGGGGTTTTATTCTATTTGCAAGCAATTTAGCAAGAATTTTGTATGAGACATTACATAGAGAAATGGGTCTAAATCTGTCAAAGGTAGCTGGATTCACTTCTTTAGGTATACGTCAAGAAAGGTGGATTTGGTACTGCCTCCCACTTCAGCCTTTTTTTGGAAGGGCCTTTCCATTCTTAATAGGTCAGATTTGATGATTGTCCAGCAAGCTATGTAAAAGTGTGCCAAGAACCGATCTGGACCTGGGGCTTTGTCAGGCTCCATATCCCAAATTACATTGTTGATTTCTTCCTCAGTGAAGGGCTTCATAAGATTTTCATTATTTTCCTCATTAACCAAGGAAGGAATCTTGGAGAGAAAGTCATTGGAAATCGCCTCATCTTCTATTCCATCCTCTGTTTATAACCGCTGAAAGTGAGTTTCAACAGCTTCTTTAACTTGGGCAAAACCTTTGGCAATTGTCCCATCTACTGTAATGATTTCTAAGATATGGTTCCAGGATAGTCTTGCTCTAAAATTCCTGTGGAAGAAGGCTATGTTTCGGTCCCCTGCTTTCACCCATAGGCTTTTGGACTTAAGCCTCTAGAATTCTTCTTCTTTTTTGAACATGCTGAAAGTGGCCAGTTGGGCTACTTGTTCTTTCTCCAAATCCTGTGTGGTTACATCTTTTTCCTCCATCTCCAGCTAAAGATCTGCTAACTGTTGGACAGTTTCTTTTCTATGTGTAGTGTGGGTGTTGGGAGGCGTTTTGGCCCACTCTTTCAGAGCTGCTTTGGTTGCTTTTAGTTTTTTCTCCCAAACATAACTGGGTGACTCAGTAACCATGGTAGACCAGGCCTTATCAACGATTTCCATGAATCCTTCCTGCTCTATCCACAAGGGGCTGAAGTGAAACGGTATGAGCCCCAGGTTTTCTTCCTCAACCAGTTGTAAGAGGATGGGCTTATGGTCCGACGTAAGCTTTGGTAGTATTCTCATTGATACTATTCTCTTATCCATCAAAAGAGTGCTCTGCACTAGGAATCTGTCAAGCTTGGCTGAAATGTGAGCTACCCCTGTTCTGTTGTTGGTCCAGGTGTATCTCCCCTTTTTGGATTTGAGATCAAGAAGGTCCCATTGTTGTATTATGTCCTCCACAAGGGAGTAGCAATGGATCTTTGCTATTGTTACCCCCTCTTTTTTCTTTTGGGTCAAGAACGATGTTTAGGCCTCCTACTATTACAATATTCATGGGGGAATAACATTCTACAAAATCGGTAAGTGTTTGCCAACACTCTTTTTTCTCTAGATAAAGCACTGGAACATAAAGATTAAACAGGGCAATAATGAGCTTACTTGCTTTATGTCTGAGTTCTGTGTAAATCCAGTATTGAGTCTCGATGGAGTTCGCCAACTGGAATAGATCCTCCATCCAGACTGTTGCAAGTCCTCCTGAGTTTCCCCTTGTGCTTACTGCTATCCTAGCTTTAGTCTTCCAGGTTGTTCTGCTTAACTCAAGAAGGGCTTCCCCTTCTATTTTTGTCTCTTGGAGCATGAGGATCTCTGGGGTTTCTATTTTCATGAGATCTTTAACTACTACAGGATTCATATGGTTCCCCAAGCCTCTACAGTTCCAAGATACTATACACATTATTTATTTGGGGTGGTGGAGGAGACACCCCCCTTTGGTGGTCGTGCTCTGGTGTTTTGACTTATGGACATTTCCAGAGTGGACTGGCTTCCTTGCATTTTTTGCCTCTCTGCTTCTTCTTCTCTTGCTTCCTTGAGGGATTTCCTCCCTTCCCTCTTCAAGGGTCTTTCATTTGCCTCTTCTTCTGATGAGTCTATTAGATCCAAAGGATTTTTTCTTATTATGTCTGCATATGAGGATGGTAGGTTTTCTCTTTCTAGGGAGTCATTTTGGACCGAGGAGGCCCCTGCCTTTCCTTCCTCAATTAATGAGGGGTTTGCCTGTTGTTCTATATCACTTTCCATGACTTGGGTTTCCTCCTGCGTGCTGAGAGTTGTGAAGGAATTTGAGGGAAGGTCTGTTCGTGGGAGTGTTGTCCCTTCCAGCTGCAATTCTGTGGATGGCTCACTGTTCCTAGCTTGTGCCCACTTCCCTCTCTATTTATTGTGCTGCTTTGATGAGGTTGTTTTCTGCATTGTTTTCAATTGGTCTCTTTTTGTTTTCCCTGCTTCTTCTTCAGTTTTCTTTTTACAATTTCGTGCAAAGTGCATGTATCCATGGAAGTGCCTGCACTTGAAGGGAAATTGTTCGTAGTCCAGTTCTTGCACATGTGACCAACCTGCCACTATTAGTTTTATAGCTTCTGGAAACCCAACTTCTAGATGTACCTTGACGTAGATTCTGGCACATGAGTATTGTCCCTTCCTGTCTTCTCTGTCAATGTACTTACCAAGGGTATTTCCACTGGTTTCTAGAGTCTTCGGACTCCAACAGTGCAGGGGTAAATGGGGGAGGTGCATCCAGACAGGAGCAGCTAAGGGCACATCTTGGGTTGGATCAATGTCTGGGGTCCATTTTTTCAAGTAAAGGCCTCGAGGTCCCATGAAATATGGTCGTTCCTGAAAATGAGGTTCCTGTCTTCGATGCAGTCAAAAATGAAAATGAAGTAACCCTTACTGACAAAGTGACATTTTATTCCTTCTGATACCAGTGGTCTCCAGTTGTGTTGCACCCGCAATTCGATGGCTCTTGGTGATGGCCATAGCTCAGTGAACTGGCTGATGAGTCCTATTTCTGCAATATTCAGGGCTGCTCGACAGGGCTCTTCAGCTGGGAGTGTGACGGTCGGGATTATTTCCATTTTCTTGAAAAATTTATGTTGGGAGGCCGAGATTGGGCACTTGCTGCAGTCGCCCACTAATTGTTTGAAGGCCAATAGCTCAAGGGGGAGGGAGGAAGGAGGCTCAGAGCCTCCCTCTGGAGCCATGGTTGAGACAAGGGGTTGTAGGGGGGCGGTCACAAAGAGAGCAGCGGTGCGTGATCCTTCAAAACCTATTTTCATCCAAGGAAATTATATTTGGAGTGGATTTATACCAAGGTTTCAACTTAGGTTGCCTCAGAATCATTTTCATGTTTTCCATATTCTGCCCAATGCACTAGCAGCGAGAATAACACCTAAGGAAATTATATTTGGAGTGGATGTGTACCAAGGTTTTTTTTTTCCACCTACTATGGTAGTAGCAAGAATAACACCTAAGGAAATTATATTTGGAGTGGATGTATACCAAGGTTTCAATTTAGTTTGCCTCAAAATCATTTTCATGTTGGCCATTTTTTGCCCAATGCACGCTTCATTCTTTCCATTTTTCTGTAACAATTTCACATTTATACTTTTGAATATTCATCTACAAAAGTTTTAAAATAATTTAATAATGTCAATTGTTGGGTAGCTTCCATTACCAAAATGTTGTTAAAATATATGCTCTTTTCTGTGAAATAAGTATATTTCCATTTAGCAATAAATATTATAATAATGATGAAAGCAGTTATCCACTCACTCGAATGCCATTGAATTAATGATTACTTGTCGAAAAGAGTGTCTGGTTTCACAATCGTTTACCTTTGCCTTTTGTTTCGGCTCTTCAAAACAAAGAGCATCAACAAGTCAATTGCATCTCAACAAAGAAGACAAAATGCACTACCTAATATCATATATTGTCTTCATTTGTTCTATAAATTTGGACATTCAACAACCTTGCCTTCCATTTTTTACTTTTGTTTTGAGTTGCAAGCATCTACAAAATAGATTTTTCAATTCCATTTTTCAACACAGATTAGTATTTCTTCCTAAGTTCTTGTGAGAAAATGAAAAAGACAAAAATATTTTCCTATATAGATAAATACTTGTGATTTTTTTTAATTTTTTTTAGTTCATCAAGCAATTATCAAAACAATAGCACAAGGACAACAAATGTAGGTAGACAACTAGGTTAAAAACCCTATCTAGGGGAAACCCTAGTCAACAATTCTTCCTTCAATAGTTTCTCAAGATAATCCAAGACTTTTGACCTAGACAAAGACTTCCTCCAACACCAAGTCAACCCTCAATCCTTCTTGCAGATGATAACCCTTCAAAATCATCATATACAAGTCACCTACACTCATGGTAATGTTGGATACCCATAAAATATGTTCTCACCCCAACAATAGCTGGTAATGATGGATACCCATAAACTATGTTTTCAACTGAACAACAATTGCAAGATAGCATTTGGATGTTGTTTATTTCTCAAAAGAAAGGCCATATGAGTAGTCCCAAGTATGGTATTGCTTCTACCATGTGTGAATACTTAAAAACCAATTTTATGAAAAAATATCTTAAAATTGGGAAAAAATTATTTGCTAAAATGCAGTTAGATGATACGGGCCTATTTGTGCCCCACTGTTTCACCATGTTTTAAAAGGGTTGTTGTAAGTGCTTTCATTCAAAACCAAAAATTGATTCACATGTGAAATTAGCTTCAGGATATAAAGGTTCAGCAACAAACAAGAAACAAAAATTGATGCCAATATGCAATCATCTCATCTTTGGTGGATGAGAAGAAAGAGGCATAAAACTCCACTTAGAATTCCAAAGGTTTCAATTCAAAATCAGTCACAACCTGGAAATTGGTTAGCTTAACTGCAATTTCCTTTCCTTCATGCAAAATTTGGAGTGTTCTAATGCCTCATCCAAAGGACCCTATCCCTAAAGTAAGGGATTCAGTAAGACATTCAAGTAGTCTATCTCTATTTTTTTTTCTTGACTCTCGCTTCTGCCATCTAAAACAATATCTTTTTCTTTTCTTTTTTTATTGTTTTCCTTTTTCATAACTTTTTCATATATAATCTTGGGTCAACATCATCATATCATATTTTATATCATTTCTTACTTCAGTATAGCCAAGTCAATATCATATTTTGGAATTGTCTTTGTCTCTTCCAAAAAATCATTATCTACTTCAAGTTTTCTTTGAATTTGAAATCAAAGTTTCAACAATTGTTGAAAAAATGACAAAAAATTGGTAAGAGCCAAGGATATGACATCAAATTTGAAGAACATTGGAAAACTACAAGCAACATTAAAAATATAAAACAAATTCATTATTTTTCTTTGAATTTGAATTCATAGTTTCAACAATTGTTGAAAAAACAACGACAACAAATTTGTAAGAGCCAACAATATGGCATCAAATTGGGAGAACATTGGCAAAATACAAGAAGCATTAAAAAATACAAAATAAATTCATTATTTTTATTTGAATTTGAATTTTCACAATTTCAACAATTGTTGAAAAAATAATGGCAAAAAATTTGGTAAGAGCCAACGATATGACATCAAATTGGGAGAACATTAGCAAACTACAAGATACATTAAAAAATACAAAATAAATTCAGCATTTTTCTTTGAATTTGAATTTACAGTTTCAACAATCGTTGAAAAAACAATGACAAAAAATTGGTAAGAACCAATGATATGACATCAAATTGGGAGAGGATTGGCATGTTGAGAAAGGAAATAATCAACCTCAAACTTAAAAAATATGACAAAAAAACTCCAAAAAGGGAACATTGAACACTACTAGAAAGAAATCGTAGACTATTGGTGAAAAAATAGACCTCTAGATTTGTTGTATGAGCCACGAAAAATGGCGACAAGCAATATGGACTTTGAAAATCTTAGAATATATTTTTAAAATATTCATTTATGAGGGTGGAACTTGAAGAAATACTTGAGACTTGAGAATATCAACACTATATTCATATATCAATTGATTCATGATCCACTATATATGTATTATATTGGTGATTTTGAAAATGATGATTTTCCCCATATAAACCTGCCTTTTGATGATGGTAAATCCATTCCCTCTCATTTCTCAACAATTGTAAAGTGAAATGACCTGGAAAAACCATAAACAATGTCTAAGAATCCTAAACTCACATTGACTAATTTTTTCCAGTGTAGCATGATATTTTTACGATTTCTTAAAAAATTGTGTTTTATTTTTTCCCTAAGATTCTTTAAGGAGGGTTTTAAATCATGTTTTCTCATAATTATTGTGGAAAATCATCAATTTTTTTAACTATGATTTTGATTCCTTTCTATAAATCTCATTCTTCAAACATTATTTCTCTTTAGTCAACATGTAATTGGTGGGTTGGTGAAGTGTAACTTTGGTAGAATAGTGATCCTTGAGTGGTGCAATCTTAGTCCAAGGATTGTTTCTATGAGTTGTGAAATGTATTTTCTTTATTATAATAAAATCCCATGTTGGGAAATGCGTGACTTACATGTCTTGATTGATAACATCTATAATAGAATTCCTATGTAATAGGACATGTATAAATAGGGCTTGTACCTTGTATCCTACATGTCGGACACTAATACGTGATGGAACATGTTCGACACATTTTTGTCACATGTCCTGTGAACATGACATGTGATAAACATGTGCTAGACATGCAACATAACCATGTCCCTTGTAAAATAGGCCTGCAATCCAATATAAAAACATGTTTTCCCTTTAATTTGAGTTCATTTCACTCAACAAGTTGGAGGTGTGAGATGTTTGGGAGTGTAGTTGAGGGTTATTATGTAGTGTTAGAATGGATTCCATATGTTGGGCAAGTGCATTCATCCACTAATATTCAAGTCATTTTCCTATAGTAGTGCATTGTCATCCTCATTTCACAAAAATCATAGCTATATCATCAAGGGTAGCAAGAAAACTTTAAAGTAAAAGGAGGAATACCCCCACTGATGTTGTGAAGATAATAGGCTCAAGAGTATAAGTTTTATGATTGAAATTGTTTCATCTCCATGTAAAATTGTAAATGTTTTATTTTTTAAAATCTAAAAAAAATTGAATCTTTGTCTGTATTGCATTTTGTGTGTGTAATTCACTAATCAATTACACACACACACACACACACACACATATAGAACATGTCTCCCGTGTCTTGCTTCTAGAGTCATCCTCTCTCATGTCAAGCACTCATGTTTTCATGTCCTTCTTGTCCCGTGTCATGACTTACCACTATATATAAATATATATAATAATATATATATATATATATATATACCTATCTTCCTTGTCTTATTTCTAGAGTCACCATCTCTCATGTCAAACACTCATGTTTTCATGTCCTCCTTCTCCCATGTCATGACTTAGAAAAAGCCCACTTTTCCTTTGGATTAGTTCAAAGTGAAATTACAACTATTGTGACATCTACTACTCTATTATATTTCCATGCATTATGAGGACTAGAGTCCATAGACATACCTGAATAAATGTGTAGTAGTTTTGCACTAAGGAAATAATGAAGAAGTTTCAGAGAACTAATCATTCAAAATTCTCTTAGTGACCACTAACAAGGTGATTAATTTGTATGACGAACTATAAGTAGAAAGAAAATATAGGAAAATGATAATTTTTGCACATTCGTGCAATGATCCAAATAGTAATGACAACCATTGTAATATTGATGGTCATAGTGAAGACAAGTATTGGAAGCTACATTCAAATTTGAGTTCAATTTTTTTAAGAAGGATGCCAATAAGAAAAACCTACTAGACATAGATTCAAGCAAACTTGGTAGAGAGAAATGCAAATGTGGATGACAAGAGGATTTGAACTTTAGTGTAGAAAAAGGTGAATTTGATTAGCCTCCATCACAAGGAAGAGAAGGTGATGACAAAACTCTTCGAAATGAAGATCATGTCAAAAAGACTAAGGTAGATGCTTTATTCAATTTCAATTTCATAAGCCAACCTCATAGTAGAGGATTTGGTAAAAAATATTTGGTTGGAATTTCATGATCATCCTAACCTATATCCATTCGGATGAGTTAACAAGGATGAAAATTTCAACGAAACAAAATATAGAACATCATGTTTTCCATAAGTGAAAATTTTATTGATGATGTGGAGTTTGATGTAGTACCGCTTGATGTGTATGGTGTAGTGTTTGGAAGCCCTTACATGTATATGAGGGATGTGATATTCATGAGGAGATCAAACTAATATTACCTAATCGAAGATGAGAAATATTACATCAACATACACAAAAGTGAGTCAATGATATTTATTGCAAGTGTTGAGCAAGCTAAAAAGTTGACCAATTTTTGTAAGAAGTATGCATTGATTTTATTAAGGACAAACTAGTACCACCTGGTCAATGATGGAAAATCTTACATCATCAGTGGATACAAAGCTAAGTCAAATATATCTTAGGTAAGTGCCAACCAAACAAAAAATTTGATTAATTCTAATAAGAAGAATGTATTGTTGTTGTTGTTTTTTTTAATAGCGAATCAATAGAGTTATAAATTAGTGATCCGGATCTTGGGGGGAGGCCCCCAAGATCTAAGAGATTGAAATGGATCTTGGGGGGAGAGACCCCCAAGATCTGAAAACTTGAATTGCCAGAAGAAAAATATGAGAATGCCCAATAAATAAAACCACAAAGAAACCTTTTATTAAAACCCAAGTGGAAATAAACCAGCTAGGGCAATGGTAGCTTATCTCTGAGAAGAGATGTGGCAGCTACATGCCTCTGAACTGTAAAGCTACATTATGGCGGACAATCTCTCCTTTTACAAAA
>APFE031416934.1:31672-51696 GCA_000404065.3 Pinus taeda | reverse complement strand
ATGGGTGGATTTTAAAATACCACGGGCGGATGCCATTTACAATACCATGGGTAAATTCCATGGGTCAATGAATAATATGGGTGGATGAGTACCATAGATAACCAATACAAGGGGCCATTTTCCATTCGGATCAATTAGTAAGAGTAATGGCATCTTTGGAGGGATGCACTAAAGAGGTTAAACATTTGTTGGTGGATTTGGTGTAGGCATGTAGAGGAGTGTTCCAAGATGTTAGAGGGTTACCACCTAAGTGGCAAGTGGAGCATTAGATATAATTATTTCCTAATTCCCCATTACCAAAAATTTCGTTGTATAAACAATATAATTTGGAAGTAGACAAAGTGAAGAAACAATGGAAATAGCTTCTAGAGTACGGAGTAATTCAACCAAAAACCTCACCTTGTGGTTTAAAAATTATCATATTACGAAAGAAATATGGGACTTAGTAGATGTGTATTGACTATAGAGATATTTGAACAAGATTACACTAAAAATTTGGTACCCTTGATCCATGATCAATCATTTAATAGATCACTTTGTGGGTCACCTATCATCATAGTACCCAAGAAAGATGGGAGTTGATGAATGCTTAGGGACTATAGAGATTTGAAAAATACTAAAATCAAGAATAAATACCCTTTGCTTATAATTAATGATTTGTGAGATCAATTGTAACATGTCAAGCACTAGACCAAGTTGGATCTCAAATTGCGAAGAACACTTTCAAGACAAGGAAACATTTGTATGAATGGTTGGTCATTCCTTTTGATTTATGTAATGCACCAACTAGATGTATGTGATTAATTAATGTTGTATTTCATATCTCTTTAGATTCATTTGTAATTAGTGTATTTGGATGACATGTTTGTTTTCAACGATATTTTAGAGGAGCATATATCACATCTTCTACAGGTGTCAGAGACTCTCAAAAACATAAATTGATGGCTAACCTTAATAAATGTGAGTTTTCTCTAGAGGCATTGGTGTGTTTTGGATATGTGCTTGATGGTGGGGAACTCAATATATATCCCACAAAGTTGAAGGCCATCCTCAAGTGGCCATTTCCTACTGATATCACTATAGTTAGGAGATTTGTTGGGGGAATGCAATACCTACAGAGGTTCATAAAAAAATTTTCAATAGTGGCAATGCCACTCCATGCCATAGAAACTAGTGCTAATAGTTTATACTTGGGAAAGAATCATCAAAATATCTTTTAATGAGGTGAAATGGAGAATCAAGCAATCAAAAGTCTTTGCATTTCCTAACTTGCAAAAGCATTTCCAATTGGAGATGGATGCAAGTGTATATATTATGGGAGTGGTCTAGATGTAACAATTTAAGCCATAATGCTATCATTATGAGATGTTTCATGGGGTAATCTTGGACTGCCCTACATATGACAATGAATTCTATGCTCTAGTTCAAGTTGTTAAGAAGTGGAAGAACTAAATTATGGACAAGGAAACCATTGATATCACTTATCATTGGCCGCTGTAGTATTTGGAGGCCTAGGGTAAGCTTCAAAAAACCAAACACTAGAAGTAGATGAGGTATTTGAAAAGAATTCATCTAGTTATCAAATATAAGAATTGTAACACTAATAAGTTGACAGACATGCTTTTCAGGGCCACCTGTATCCATGATTAGAGCTTTGGAATTATTATGCACATGGAGCCTTTTACCCATTATACATAAAAAGAGGAATACAAATAATATGCGGAATTTAAATAGGCAATTCAATAGTTATATGCATATTTTATCTAGAAAAAGGTGATAGTGTGGCTAACTATCATCTCGAGAATGTGTTGCTTTACAAACTAGACAAGTTGCATGTTCCTAAGGGTGAAATATTTTCATTTCTCAGAGAGGTCCACACCTTCAAGGTTGTAGGACATTTTGATGTTGGGAATATAGTTTCTAATTTATAAAGGTATGTGTATTTGTTTAGAATCCAAGAGTATGTAGCTTTATATATTAGAGGATTTATACTCTGTTGTTTTTGCAAGACTAGTAATATAAAGCAAAGTCTATACCATCTCGTACCTATATCCACTAGATCCTTGAAAAACATGTTCGTGGATTTTTTTGGTGGTTTTTGACAATGAGAATGTGACATGACTATTTGTTTGTATAGTTGATAAATTCAACGATATGTGTGTTCATATGCCTTGTAAAAAGATAATCAACAAACAAAACAAAATAAGCATGTTCTTTGAACAAGTTTTGGTGTAGATTGAGATATGGAAGAGCATCATCTTAAACAAGGATGCCTGGTTTTATAGTTCATTTTAAACAACACTTTGGGACAAGTTGGACTTCAAGATGAAGATATATACGACATTCCTTCCATAGATGGGAAGATATAATTAGTCAATAGGAAATTGATTAAAATTTTGAGGGCTTACAATTAAAACAATCTAAAGACTTGTGATGAAAATGTAATGTATATAACACTCTTATAATAGAGCAATCAATGCTTCTACTCATATGTCCTCTTTCAAAACTTGCTTTGGGTATTTGTCACCTTTGGCTTTAGATGTTGTATATGGACAACATGCATGAGTGATGGAAGACATCACATGATATTCTTTAAAAAATAAGAGAAACCAATGATATTGGCATGAAAAGGAGTGAGCATAAGGGTTTATAGAAAAATGTTGGTTCCCCAAGTAGAAATCCTTATTGAATTCAATGCCTTAGAAGAGCTTTCTAAGTGTCATTTCTTTTCACAGTTTGAACCTCCCATTTTGCACATTGTTTTTGCTTTGGAATCTCAACTTAAATAATTCCTAGGCACCATAATTTCTTGGTTTAAAGTAGAGTTCCTAATTACCTTGGTGGAATTGGTCCTTGTTAATGTTAGCCTAAAGAAAATTTCCAAGGGCCTTTTTTAAGCATGAGAATCTTTTTTATTGGGGACTGAAGAAGAGGAGTAATAAACATATGTCACTGCCAAGACATTTGTGGAAAATTGGAACTTGGTTTTTAGAGCAAATTGCTTAGTTATCTATCATCTATCTCCACTCATTCCACTTATCTATCTTCTTCTACATTTGTTGCACAAGCACTTCCTAGAGGTCCTTAGCGGAAGCTTGGAAGGCAAGTGGTCTTCCCAAAATATTGAATATTTGGCTTAGATGAACCCACAACTAGTTACAGGAGGCCAATTAAATTGGCATAGGCTATTGACTCTATCTATAATGTTGAGTTTTAGCCTATTGAATGTTGAAACTGGTGTCTAGATACTCACTTCTTTGAGTCTAAGATATATGGTGGCTAGAGATTGTAAGGAAAGAGTCATTAGGAAAATGATGATTAACCAAGTGCCCCGCATTTGGATTTGACTAAGTGATTAAGTGACCAACTATTCAACACTCTTATAATAGATCAATCCATACTTCTACTGATATGTCCCCTTTCAAAACTTGCTTTAGGTATTTTTCACCTTTGGCTTTAGATGTTGTATATGGAAAACATGTATGAGGGATTGAAGACATCATTTACTATTGCATTTTGGGAACCAAAATTCTACATAAATGGGGAGATATGTCCAAAATGGATCATTATATAATTTTTCATTTATCTTGGTACTTTTAGGGTGGAGAAATTGAAGGAATTGGCTGACAGCGTCCATTTTAGTGGTAAGTCTTAGTTTCGAGATTCATGGTGTAGAAAATTTTAAATTCATTTTAAGGCATCAAATAACACTTTTTTTGGGGGGAAATGCAAGCATGTCTCTCAATCTGTATATGAGTTTTACACACTGATAGATTTTGAATGGTGCAAAAATCACCTCAATTAGATTTTGTATGTAGAAGTTATGTCTCTCGCACTTTTACCTACCTTGTTGACCACCATGCTACTAAGTGGATGAGGGATCAATCCTCATTCTATGTGTTGGGATATCCACATGTAGAATTCCAACAATACTTTAGAAGGACCGTAACACTAACTAAGGGTTGAGGCATGCAAAAACCCTAACCCTAGACAATTATCAAGCTATGTTAAATATTGGGTTGTGTTGACGGTGTTGGATACCGCCAACATACAGGGGATCTCCTCGATATGAGGTCCCAATTAGACCTCAAATCATTTGGTGTAGGAGTCCCATCCGAAATATGAACCGACTATCGTTTACTTAAAGATTTGCCTTGGATTTAGTTGTTAGCACGAGAGAGAAGAGCACATGTGCTTTTGAAAGAGCAAGTGAGTGTGCCTTATGGTTGTTTGCTTGTAGATGTATCAAGTTTCTTTCACTGCAAAGGGGAGATAAAGTGATCCTCTAAGAGAGAAGTAATAGTACTACCCTAATGGAGACACACACAAATGAGAAAGGTCGTATAACATCAAGCAAAATAGTTCACATAGATGTGTTGATCGTTATAAACATTAAAACGATTTCCAATATGTTAAGCACCAAAGTGATCAAAATAGTTCAATTACTCCAGTACACGTGAAAGAAAACATGAATCATAAACATTCAAAGAGTAGTCTTAGAAACATCCATTAGTGGAGCGTTAGAACCATTACTTGCTCCCAAAAAGTACTAACTTTGTCTCTCTAATGCCTTGTGGAGGAAAACAAGGTTAAAATTCGTTTACATGAGTAATGAGGATCCTTTTATAACTTGAAGAAAGACCTTTCACATCCCATGACTCTTGAATTTCCAACTCCTAATGACCTTTGGACTTCTACAACCTTTGGACTTCCAAATGACTTTTGGAATTACATATGACTCTTGATATTACATGTCTTTTGGAATTCCATGACTATTTTGTCCATACATGACTCTTAGACTTCCACTTATTTGTCTTTACAATGATTACATCGTTACATCATAACTTCCACATCGTCATATGATGAAGACATGACATGTCACTATCCTTCATGATTGGGACTAATAGTGACTGATGACATGGATTTCCTTTGGTGGTGATGTGGCTGCCACTCGTGTATTTGTTCGTCGTGCAACTTCCAATCATTGACGTCTTCACCCTCCGAAGGGATTCTGATCTAATGGAGTCTTCAAGGTGCTTTGATCATCAATATTTCAATGTGTTCTTTGTTCTTCAATTATTCCTTTGTTTTCCTTCTTTACCCAATCTTTCTCATGTGTTCTTGCCATGTTGTTCTTGGAATACATGTATCTACAATCACTCATGAAAAGAAACCATCAACTTGGAAATATCCCATTCTAACATGTTTTATGCATATTTTTTGTTCATGCCTTTTCAGTGCACCTGAAAGGAATAGGGAGAGCTTTTGGGAACAAGGGCACACTTCGAAAGGTTGAAGGGCTAAAGGGAGTAGGCTTCAACGCTTCGGCATGTGCTCATGCACTCAAGAGAAAGATACAATTAAGGTAGGGTGCATGGCACAAGTCTAAAAGTATGAATGAGAAGGATTCAGGGTTGTCAAGTGAATTTTGCACTCAAGGGAGAGAAGGAGGGTGCAAGGTGCACTCCTGAAGGCTAATGGATGAGGCTTTAGTCCTTCCGGGTGCGCTCAAGAGGCCCAACAGGGTGCATG
The DNA here is from genome assembly GCA_000404065.3 of Pinus taeda. Taxonomy (NCBI): domain Eukaryota; kingdom Viridiplantae; phylum Streptophyta; class Pinopsida; order Pinales; family Pinaceae; genus Pinus; species Pinus taeda. Next base: position 46,164 of record APFE031416934.1, on the reverse strand, counting down.
GCACAAGTCTAAAGGTTGAAGGATGAAGCTTCATGACTTCTAAGTGTGCTCATGCACACAAAGGCTCAATAGGGTGCATGGCACATTGTGGAAGGATGAAGGGTGGAGCTTAAGGCCTTCGAGGTGTGCTCATGTGCTCAAGGAGGGCGCATTCCTTTAGGTCGAAGGAGGGAGCTCAAAGGAAGACTTGTTTTTGGAAGGGCACAATTTAGAGTATGGAAGGGGAAAGGGCTTAAGGAGTGAGCTTTACGCCCTTGGATGGTGCATGGAGCACTTACGAACAATAAAGGATTCCCGATCAAGGCTTCATAATGCGCTCATGTGATCTATGCCTTAATGGGTTTGCTTTGAAACCAAAATTTGTATAAGTTTAGAAGATAGGAAAAGGGGCGAACACGATGAGTTTAGCCATAAAATCAATAGAAACACATACCAACTCATCAAGAAAACTTAGACAAACTCAAACAATAAAAATTAAACATCAAAACGCCACTTTACAAAAATTCCCCAAGCACAACAAGTGAAGTATGTGCAATTGCGACCAAAACATGTCGTGTTACAACAACAAAGGTGTTATGACTATGAAATGCATTAAATATGGTCTAATCAATGCGAAGGCACTTGAGAACACTCAAGAAAACTCGAAACATATAGGACAACGTAAAACAACACTTGATGACCAAGGCGACACTTGACATGATGATAAAGTATGCTACAAAATTTGAATGTAGTGAAATTTTGGAGGGTGTTGTAGCAATGACAACACTTGGCAACACACTGGGCGAGCTTCAAATTCTCTGTTTAGTAATATCTTTCAGTTTAAGGGTCAGACCTTCAAGAAGTATTGATTTACCAGTTGGATTTCCTTGACTTCCCCCTTTTGACCTAGTTATACACATAATACCTTCCTTTATTCTACTTGGTTGAACACACAAAAGATACACCATATCACAATTGTTTCAATCAAGGAAATGGTATTGTGCACGGCGAGTTTAGATATTCAGAGTATGATTTTTCATCTCTAGTGTTGCTCCGCTACCAGCAAGCCTAGACAATACCTCAGTGAAGTCGCTTGCTTCACCTTCTTGCGCAGGAATCCTTTCTCTTCTTTCACCCTTTATTTATTTATTTAATAGAATTGTGCATCAACACTTATTATTTTCAACAGGAAGAAGAGGGATCCCAACTTATTGAGAGCAGAGGAGGTTTCCCCTTCAGAGAAGTATTTTAAGACCTTTGATATAGGTTTGCTTGCTTTATATTTTCCCCTTATCCTTTCTATACTAGATTGGACAAGCATTAACACACAAGTAGATTTACACCAAGATGAGTAATTTAGATACTATCATAGGCACAAATCTAATAGGTTACCTCAAGGTTCTCCTTTTGGACATATCGTATTTTCCATATGGACTTAACTCAACCTATGGCATTTTCCCAAACAAATAAGGAGAACAAACAAAAATCCAAGAGTTGTGGTTGTCACACTTCTCTTTTTATTCCACACCAAAGTCCTTTTGAGCCATGCACTTTTTACACAAGGTCTTATTTATGTGCAAAAACCAAGACACAAAAAGATAAGACATGACTAACACAACACACGTACGACCGACACTACTAAAAAATAAAAGAAAAGACAAACTATACAAGAAGTGCATCTTGTAGTTTCTATTGAAAATAATGTTTCGAATCTCGGTCATTTGCAGGAAGAGGTCTCTCCTCCCATCTAAGGATTTCATCTTGAAGGTTTTATGACTGAGCCTTTCATCGGTGGTGAAGAGGTCGATCCACAAACGTTGGAACTTCATGTGTTTCCCTTTCTCTTTATGGGGTTTATACCACTTCAGTAATAGGTCACCGACATAAGACCTCTTTTCCCCTGCATATTTCTTATAAAACCAATGATTTACACAGTTTTTGTGAACAACAAATATCTCTTTGGATTTGAGCCTTTGTTCCTCGAGTTTGAGTAAATTGTCTATCCTTCTTTGAACCAGAGGGAAGTTTTACCTTTGGATTCTTAGGGAGTTGCAAGGCTGGAAAATATAGGTTCGGGGGCAAGATAACTTCTATACCATAAACTAGAAATTACACAAGGTTTTCAAGGAAGGCTTAGGAGTCACATGGTCAGCCCATAATGCATTGGTCAAAGTGTTATGTCATTTCTTTTGCTCAAAGAAGATGGTCTCTTGATTATGTGGATATGATTTTTTTTTGTTTGTTGATTCAACCAAACCATTTCCATGCGGGTGATAATTAGATGCATGCTTTAAAACAATCTCATTTTCTAATGTGAATCTATTAAGTTGCAATGATGAAAAGTAAGTCGTATTATCAAACACAAGTGACGTTGGAACGCCAAATTTGGTTATAATATTATGTCGCAAAAAGTGGATGATTTCCTAGTCATTTACTTGTCTCAAGTGAACTTCTTCTGACCACCTAGTGAAATAGTTTGTCGATGTCAAAATATATAGATGATGCTTTGACAAGTGAGGAAATATTTCTCCTTAACATCCCGGCCCCACTGTTGGAAAGCTTCCTCTACTACTACTGGTAACATCGGGGCTACTGACCTCTGATCACAACCAACGCATCTCTGACAAGTTGGGCACTTGCAGACATAAGCATGAGCATATTTGAATAAAGTGGGTCGATAATAACCCACCCTCATGAATTTGCACTTTTTTTGTCACTAACATAGCGGCCACCTGCTAGTGCATCATGAAAATACCTAAGTACATTTTCTAAATCTTATGGCTCAAGGCTCCTTAGCAGGACACTGTTGTGGTGATTTCTAAAAAGCACTCCATGAACTAGCTAATAGGGTAGAGATTACAAATGAATTTCCCTCTTTTGTTTATTCGATAAGTGCATGGGCAAGGTACCATGCTCTAGAAATTTTCGTATGTCAGAATACCATGGCATTGTAGATGTGGACTGAGGAACATGTTCAACATTGTAAATTTCTTTCTCCTGCCCCCAACCTGAAAGATATTACTTAGGAGCATCTCTTGCTTTGGGTGATAGCTAAGAAAGGCCATGACCCTTTATGGTATGAACTAGTTTGAACTCCAAATCATATTCTTGTAGGCAGGTCATCCAATTTTCCCTCTTCTCACCTAGCTCCTGCCGCACGGAGAGTGTTCTTACTGCTAGATAAGGCACAAATATGATCCCGTGAGAATTTAAAAGGTAGGCCCTGGAACATTTAACTTCCTTGTATACAACATATGATTTTTTTCCAATGGCAAGATAATTTAATTTTGACCCTTGTAGTCCGACCCTCGTAAAAGAGATAGGTCGCGTATTTCCTTCAGTATCCGTTTGAGTCAATATGGCCGCAATAGAGGAATCTGAAGCAAAGGTATAAAGCAGGAAACCTTTGCCATAATTTGGACAGAATAACGTGAGTGCATCAATAATATCCTGCTTGATTAGAGTGAAAGCATCCTTTTCCCATTTGTCCCATTTATATGCTGCATATTTACTAATCATCTCCTGTGTAGGCCTAACTATTTGCGCATAATCAGAGATGAGTTTTCTCAAGAAATTTATGTTTCCCAAGAAAGACTTCATAGCCTTCATATTCACTGGGAATGATATTTGTGTAATTGATTTTACCCTTTCAGGATCAATTTTAATTCCATTGTTTGCAATCCCATACTGCAGCACCGCTCAAATATTTGTTTCAGATGACATACATGATCTAATCTTTTCTTAGAAAACACAGTAACATCATCCAAATAAACAACTACGATCTGACCAATAAGGTCTCGAAAAGTGATTTCCATCGCTTTTTAAAATGTAGCACCAATGTTGATAAGTCCAAATGGCATTCTCTTGAAAGAAAATGTTCCCCATTTGGTCCCGAAGGTAGCTTTCAATTGATCCAATTCTACTACTAGCACTTTATTGTAACCAGAGAAACCATCTAGTAGTGAGAACATCTCAAACCCAGATACTGTCTGGAGGATATTTTCCATGGATGGCACTAGATAATTATCTTTATCATATGCCTGGTTAAGATTATAGAAGTATAGCATATGGCCTTATTTCACCGAACTTATTTCTGACTCGAACCAGATTTTAAACCCAAGTGGAGTATTTGACTTTAAAAATGATTTAGGCATCCAACAACTTTCTCAATTCCTTTTGGATGAGAGGCTCTAATGTGTGATGGACTTTCCCTAGTTTTTGCTGGAACGATTTTACCCCTTAATTTATGGGAATTACGTGCTGGATAATACCAGTGTTTTTAAAACTGGCCTAACTAACAGGTTACCAATCTAACTGATCGGTCAGCAGGGCCACCAGTTGGAACTGGTTGAAAAACCCGATTAAGGAGGTAGTTTGGTGAGATTTGGCCCTAACCGATCCTAACCGGCCGGTTTGTGGAAAACCGACTAGTTACCTGCCATGCCCGCCAAGGACCCATAGAGCGGTTTTTCCAAGGTAGTTTAGGGGTTTTAGAGGGTAATTAAGGGTCCTTTCCCTCCAAAAACACCCTCTCCAAGCCTTTAAGAGGCCCTTCTCCCTTTCATTTGTCTCACACATCTCATTTGGAGTGTTTATGAGTGTTTGTGAGTTTGCTTGGGAGCTTGGAGAGTGTTGAGTTTTTGCAGGAGTAATCATATTGGAGTTGGAGTTGGAGCTATTTTGGAGATAGTTTGTAGCTATCAGTGGAGTTGGCATCTTCAAGAGGAGGCTAAGGAAGCTAGTTTGCATTTCCAGGTAATGATTTTCACTTGAAAATTCCTCATTTGACTATTGTCCATGAATTAATTTTTTTTATGTGTTATAAATTTATAAACATCTCACTTCTATCATCTATGTTATCAAATATCTAGTTCTATGCTATCAAATTTTGTAACCTACATGTGCATTTGTTTTCCTAAATTTAGCTCTGGTTTTCCATGTTGCTTAGATGCATTATTTTTTTTAAATGGAAGATTCTTTGCAAATTGTAATTATTTCAAGCAAACATGGCTCCAAAAGGAAAGGGCAGTGCATGGGCTCATTGTGATGTAATTGATGGAAAAATTATATGCAAATTATGCCATAAATCTATTAGAGGTGGGGGTATTCTTAGATTGAAACAACACTTGGCTGGGATAAGAGGCCAAGTAACACCATGTGGTGCACCAAATGCAGTGTTAGGTCCTAATAGGGCAGAATACATCTCCAAGCTTGAAAAGTTTTATTAGAATAAGGCTAGGGAGAAGGCCATCCAAGATGACATTGCAAGGAAGAGGGAATTATTAGAAGCCATGAAAGAGAGTGGATATGATGATTATGAGATTCAAGACTCAACTTCTATCCTTTCCACCAATGACCCATCTCACTATGTTCATCCTTCTAGTGGTACTTCCCAAGAATCAAAAGGAACAAAGAGAACAAACATCCAAAGTTTCTTCTCATCTTTTGCCAACATTGCCTCTTCTAATCCCACTTCCTCCCAAGCAAGTCATCAACCCACTTTGGATCAACATTGGAAAAAATGACGCAAAGAAACTTCTCATCAATACATTGTTAGATGGTGGTATGATTCAGATATCCCATTTAATGTTTCTTGCTCACCTTATTACCAATCTATGTGGGACTCTGCTATAGTTGCGGGAAAGGGCTTCAAAGGCCCTAGTATGCATGACTTAAGGGGAGCTCTTTTGCAAAAAGAGATATCCTCCATTGATGAGTATTTGGTTGAGTTTAAAGATTCATTGGCTCAAAACAGGTTGTTCCATCATGTCAGATGGATGGACCGATGGAAAGTACCACACTATCATTAATTTCCTTGTTTCTTGCCCTCAAGGAACCATGTTTTTTAGATCGGTTGATGCATATGATAAGGTGAAGGATGCAACCCTTTTATTTGAGCTTTTGGATGACATTATTCAGGAAGTTGGGGAGCAGAATGTTGTGCAGGTCATCACCAATAATGCCTCAAACTATGTTCTTGCTGGAAAGATGTTTGAGTCCAAATATAGGACCATGTTTTGGACTCCATGTGCTGCAAATTTCATAGACCTCATGCTTGAGGACATAGGCAAAGTAGAGTGGGTAAAAAACATTGTAGAGCATGCCAAGTGCATTAAAAAGTACATTTACAACCACTCATGGGTATTGAACCTAATGAGGAAAAACACTGGGGGCAAAGAGATTGTTAGGCCCGCAATTACAAGATTTGCAACTCACTTCCTCACATTGCAATGTCTCAATGGTCAACATAAAAACTTGCAGAAAATGTTTTCTTCTGAAGAATGGTCTGAATCCTCGCGGGCTCGTAGACAAGATGGAAAACACACCAAAAAGAAAGTGTTTGAAAAATATTTTTGGTAAAGGTCTATATAGCTTGTGAAAATTACTGAGCCCCTTATTAAGGTGCTAAGGATAGTGGATGGGGAAAAATTGGCCATGGGCTAGATTTATGAGGCTATGGATCAGGGAAAGAAGCAGATATGGGTAGCTTACAAGGACAGGTTAGCTAAATATGGCCGTATATGGGAGATCATTGGTAACAGATGGAACAATCAACTCCATCGTCCTATACATGTAGCTGGGTATTTTTTGAACCCAAAGTATCTGTTAGTTTCAACCTTTGAAGCCTTCCATCAACGATCAAATATGCTCTTAAAGTGGTTTTAGGATGTCAAAGTCAAATTTTGTCATTTCATCAAGTCTTCAAGTAAAATTTGGTCACTAGGTATTAGGTCTAGGGTTTGTTTTCACTCCTTTCAAAGTTATCCAAATGTCAGTCCATGTCACAATTCAGCTGAGTGTACCATCATTAGAGAGTTTTCATCATCATTTCAGTTTCCCATGGGTCATTTTACACCTTGTTCGTGCTGCAGTTGTACTTGTGGAAGGCCCATTTCCCTCTCCTGGGGTTTTGAAGGTAATTTTTCTTGGCTGGCCAAATGATCAACAAAACTTGTGTCCTGATGTTCATACGCCTTCCCCTATCCTTAATATACCTTCTTAAACACTTCCCATCACTCATATCCCTCAAATTCATCATTTTCCCACAAACCCTAATTTATTGCTACAATTTGACAATTTTCTAGACTAGGCCTATGTTTTGACCTTTTGTACCCCTTATCCTCACTCAATATTTGAAATTCCACTTTCCCATGATTCCTAACATCCCTCCCTACTTCTTAAAATTTTCTCAAGAATTTAGAAGCCCCTCATTCCCTTCATTTCCCCTCATTTCTACAAATCCCCTATTCCACATGTCGGGATAGGTTTTCTTCAAAATATTTTTTTGAGCAAGAAAAGATGAACTTGACAAAAGTGAGAGAGGTTTTTTTCCATCATTGACCCAAGAATAAAAACGTCTTTCAATTTTTACACAAGCTCCATGGATTGGAAGAAAAGTCGAAAACATCATTGGCCTCAGGAGGATTGATGCACTTGTAGAGTGACCTTAGGAAAATCAAGATTTCACCTAGCTGGGATGTTCAAATGACTTTCTTGATGATTTAAATGATATCTAAGCAGAGATGCTTTCCAATGAGCTATCATGAGCTCAATTTGGAGTTGAGGAAGACTTTCAAAAGTTGACTACAACAGCACTCTGCATTTAGGCAGCCTCATTTTGCACATTTTGACCAGTCTTGGGATATTTGACCTTTTATAGGCAAATGAACTCCAAATTGAAAAAATAAAGTTCTTTTGGAAATTTGACTCAATAAGCTTTCCAACGAGCTATCACACGCCCAATTTGGACACCATAAAGGCCTTCAAAAGTCATCTGCAAAAATGTGTTGCGCATCAGAGGGTTGGCGTTGCGCGTTAGACAGTTTTTGCCAGTGTTAAATTACACTGGCGCTATGCATTGGGCAGGTGGCACTATGCATTGGCCAGTGAGGCTTCAAAACCAAACAAGTTCACCTCAAATTCTCTCAAATGCTTCATTTTCCTTCTTAACAAGTAAGTACACTCACTTTGGAGCCTAGACAGGGTTTTTTTATGTTTGGTTCATGATTTTTGCTTCCTAAAGGTCAAACCATAGCTTGCCTCTATACTCTATTTCACATCATTGCAAAACCACAATCTCTGTCCCTTTTCCCAACTCCCCTAGCACTAAAACTAACCCTTGATTCTATTGTCCCTTTCCCCTATTTCCCTAAGAAACTAATCCCCTTTATCAAACCCTAAGTCCCTCATCCATCAAAACCCTAGCTCCCCAATCCTTCCCTTCATTCCCCTACCTAATCTCATTACTATTGTTCCATTTACAAAATCTCTTCATACCCATCTTTTGTTCCCACCTATTATCCATTCACCATATCATCACCACATTATCCCATAGAGACAAACATGGAGAGGGATAGTGACTATGATTTTGAGGAGGACACCCGAAGTGACAGCTCTAAGGAAAGGATCTTGCAGCAGCTTGACAAAGGAAAAGGAAAGGTTACAGAGGATGAGCTTGGTGATAATGTTGAGAGGGATTTTCAACTTGAGGAGCATGAAGATGATGTGCCACCTCATCACACTCAGGTAATTGATCTTGACAGCCCATCCTTAGCTCAAAACATGCTTTTGAAAGAGCAAGAGGATCATATTCATATGTTGAATGATAAATTGGCCAAAGCTAGATATATTATCAACTATCTAGAGCAATAAAACAAGTACCTTACTGACAAACAAGAAGTCATGGAGCTGCAAATCATCAAAGAAAACCGGCAAAGGTCCAAGAGGGCAAAGGGAAAGTTGACATCCATTGAACAAGAAAATGACCGGGAATATTTGTTGGAGAAGGTGAATATGCACTTGGAGAGGTCATTGGAGAAGGCAAACAAAGAGAAAAAGATGATCCACCACATGGCCTACTACTACCTAACCCGGAACAAAATTTGCAAGACAAGGATAAAAAGCTTAAAAGCCAAGTTAAGGAGAGCCTTAAAAGCCAAAAAGGAGCAAGATAAACTTAAAATCTTGGCTGAAGCTTCCTTGGCTCAGCAAAGCAATTGATAAGCTTGCCTCTTGCCAATTTTGAAGCAATTTGGAGAAGTTTTTGTCATTTCACAAATTTTAATTGCAAAACACAGGAAATTTCATTTGGTGGCGCTACGCATTGAGTTGGCTTGGAATTTTGCAAAATGGTTTGCATCTTTGGATTCCTCATCGAAAAATACTGAAACCCAGAAAGTTTCATGAAGTTTGGAGGAGGTCTAGGTCACCTAAAGGGCAAAAAACACCTAAAAAATGCCCTCTCTGCCACTTTTTGGACACACAAGAACCAGTCTTGGGAGAATCCACTTTTGAGGGGGCAAATGACCTCCAAATCAGAAAAATCAAAGTGTTCCAGAAACTAGATAAGTAGGGCTTTCCAACGAGCTATCCTGCACCTAATTTGAACTTTAGGAAGCCTTCCCAAAGTGGACTAGAAAAAGCGCGTATCAGGCTCAGGGCATTGCGTATTAGCCAAATTTTTGCGAATTTTGCTTTAAAACTCATAATTTCGCCTAGTTTTCTACCAGTTTGACTCTTTCTTCTCTCTTCGGTAAATTCATGATGTAATATGATTTAACTTAATGTACTATGATGTAAAAATGATGAAAAATGATTTAAGGAGGTAGATACATTAGTCAGAGTTGGTTTTAGGATGAATGAATCAGTTTCCATAGTTTTAGAGGCAAGTTGTTACACTGCCTAATTTCTAGTTCCTAGTTTAGATGTTGTTGAAACAGCTCCTTGACTCATGGATTCGACCCTTGATGGCTAGCATAGGTGGTTTGATGCCTATATCTTGTAATTTCTTAGTCCTTTGTCAAGGTTGGACTCTTGTGGATGCATTGAGCTACTTTGTACATCACTTTTGTAGTTTTGCAAGGAAATGACCTAGGGCTTTGCAGCATTTTATGGGATTCTTGTGGTAATGTGAATTAGCATTGTTTTCTCCTCTGTTATTCAGTTTACCTTATGTGTATATGTTCCATCATCTCTCTTTTTCTACATAACTAAATGAAACAAGATTAAAGGGTGGAATCCGTTGATGTTCAGTGCTCTGCCTTGGGGTTTTATTTAGTTTTAAATGTTTTCTATTGTTTGAAGAGGACTCATGACATTTGCATTCCCTCTCCAACTCCTCACTAGTCTTTAGACTCACCATCACATTCATTTCAAAGTGCTAAAACACTTGCCTACTTTTCCCCACAGAAACCTCTGCAAATATGTGTTGATTTCCCAGACCCAAAGCTGCCTTCCCCATCTGATCCTGCGACCAACCATTAAAATCAATCAAATTCCTCTGAGCATATACCTAGCCTAAAATTAGTATTCATATCAGTCATCTCAAGCTTGATTTGCCATATTTTCTTTAAGATTGACAAGGAGAGAGCCCTCTCCCGACCTAGTAGGGCTAGCTACCAGGTTAAGCCTGGTTTGATTTTACCCTAAACCTGCCTTTCTTAGCCTGAGGTAGATTTAGGCCCTAACAGTATCATTATAAAGAACGGCTAGGAGATCTGCATGATGGGGAGGTCAGAGCTGGATTGATTGATTTCTTGCAGTGCATGGTCCCTACCCATGCAGACCAATTGGAAATACATAGACAACTTACTGTTTTCACTATGGCAGGTGGTATCTTTGGCAAAAACTTAGCAAAGATGGCAAGAGATGTGGATCAACCAGGTAAGCTTTCCAATTTCCAATTTGTTTTTATTTTCAAGTCAAAATTGTTTACATTATTTAAAATTCAAATTATAAACTAAGTTACTAATTAATGTCTTTTTCTTTGTAGCACATTGGTGGGAATCATTTGGTGGCCACTGCCCTCAATTGCAAAAGTTTGCAATTAGATTCGTCAACCAAACTTGCAGTGCTTCAGGTTGTGAGCGCAATTGGTCTGTTTTTGAGTGCATACACACAAAGAAGAGAAACTGTTTGGAACAAAAATGGTTAAATGATCTTGCTTTTGTGCAATACAACCTTCAACTGAGGAGGAACCAAATGATGAACAAAACACATGATCTAGATCCCATTGTGTTGGACGATATTGATCCAACATCACAATGGGTGGAGGAGACTGAAGATCGTGTGTTTGACTATAATATTCCTAACCCAGAATAAACCACAAACCCCAGCAAAAAAACTCCAACCAAATATGTGCAATGATGTAATAACCCAAAATGATAAAATAACAGTGGAACAACATATAATAATGTAAACCAGAAATATAAGAAGATACAAGAAAAGAAGCGAGAAAACACTAAGCCATTTTATTATTCTGAACAATAAAATGAGTACAAGAGGTGATCAGACAAATGGCACCTCGACTTGCACAAGGCAAGTGAAGAAATACTCCCAAAATAACAATGAATGGCCATTCTACATGAGTGTTGCTGCTATGTTGATGCTGCTAGGAAATAACTAATGATTTGGGGATGCTCCCCTCCTCGGAATAAGTTGAAACTATGGATTCGGGCTCTACTCAAGAAACCCAGAAAGATTTCTGAGTATGGTCGACCCTCGAAAATAATCATGTTGGGGATCTGCGCAGTTCCTCCAAGGCTCTGCGCTGCCTCTGAAAACCCCTCTAAATCCTGCCTGGAACTCCACCTGGAAACTCTGCCAAAATCCATCAATAGGTAAGGGCTGGTCCCCTACTCACTCACACGACATAAATCCTCCTGCAAACCCCAACCCCCAACAGCTACCAAAATGAACTACGTCCCTCTCCCAGCGCTGCGCAGTCATCAAAAACGTTGCCAAAACTACTGCTGAAATGCTAATGAAACTACTGTTGAAACACCAAAACAAATACCTTGCCCGAGCAGGCACTCGAATTCCCCCGGGGCTAAGGGTGAGATCTCCAAACAAAGACACTCGATGCACTAAACAGTGCTACAGACTAGCTAAACAGCCAACATGCTCAGGAGTCGAAACGACTAGCTCAAAATGCACATAACTAAATGAATCAAAATGAGGGGGCTCCTGTCTATTTTATAGCCTCTGCCTCTCACAATCCCTAGGCTCACATCCTCCTACGTGATTCCCCTCTTGCCACGTGTGCTTTTCTCTCTTGCGCAGTCCTTCCATGTGTCTATGTGGGCGCCATTTCTACATCCCCCTTTGGCCCCCTTGGCTCCCCTTCAAGTCACAACGTTGTGCTACCTAGAAGGTGACTTTTTATTCTAAAGTGAGTTATGTTCCTCTATCTTCACTTTTTTTATTTACATATAACTATAGAAGGCAAAAACTGGACAAAATCGAATATTCCAATTAGCCATAGCTAATTAGGAATATTACAGTCTCCCCCGGAAAAATGTTGCTTGTCCTCAAGCAACTGAAGTGATGGATGTTGTAAGATCTTCTCACTCTCCCAAGTGGCATCCTCATCCGGCAAATTCTTCCACCTCACCGAGAATTCCCGGACCGTCCTGCTCCACAGCTGTCTCTTTCTAGTGTCAATGATAGCCTCTAGCTGTAATACCAAATGCCCCTCATCATCCATGGTTGGTAGCTCATCCATCACGGTCACCTGCTGCCCCAATGCCTTCTTCAGGCATGATACATGAAAAATGTTATGAATCTTGTTGCCTTGGGGCAGCTCTAACTCATATGCAACCTGTCCAATCTTGCGTATCTCCCTGTATGGCCCATAAAAGTGGGGCTTGAGCTTCTCATCCCCCTTCTACTTCAGTGATGATTGTCGGTATGGCTATAACCATGGGTAGACCATGTCCCCTACCTCAAACTTCCTCTCCACTCGACCCCTGTTGGCATACAACTTTTGTTGGTTCTACGTTGTAGCCATGTTATCCTTGAGAGCTCGGAGGATATCCTGACTCTCTTGGATCCAAATCTTGGCTCTAGGAGCCCTGATATCACCAAACATCACGTCGACAAAAGATAAAGGATGATACCCATATAAGGCATAGAATGGTGACATACCAATGGACATGTGATGCGAAGTATTGTAGCAGTACTCCCCCAGATGCAGCCACTTCAGCCATGCTCCCTGCTGCCCACTGACATAGTTACGCAAGTAGCCCTCCAACCACTTGTTAACTATCTCTGTCTGTCCATTCTTCTGTGGGTGATAGTTGGTACTCGGTGTCAACTCCATCCCCACCAATCGGGAAATCTCCTGCCAAAATCCGCCCATGAAACAGCTATCCCTATCACTGAAGATGGTCTTAGGAAGACCATGTAGCCTAAAGATCTCCTTGAAGAACATCTCAGCCACCTGTGCCACTGTATAGTGTGTGGATATGGCAAAGAAATGTGCGTACTTCATCATTCAATCAACGATGACAAAGATATAATCCTTTCCCTGAACCATGGGTAACCCTGTGATGAAATCCATCGAAATACTCTCCCATTTCCCCTCCTGAATGGGAAGAGGCTGCAATAATCCTACAGGATCGCTCATATCTCCCTTGTTTCTCTGGCAAACATCACACTCCTGGATGTGTTGGAGCACGTCCTCCTTGAGGCCCTTCCATGAGAACCTCTCCCTAATGGCCCTGTAGGTTTTGGTAAAACCCTGGTGTCCTGCCAATGGGGAATCATGTGATGCCTAAAGTATCTTCTTCTTGAGCTAAGACCCCTCAGTCAAGAAGGTATGGTCCCTATAATAGATTATCTCATCGACCACCCTGTACCTATCATTTGCCACCTGCCCATCTAGAACCTCACATGCAAAGTTGTCCTTGGAGTACTCCATTAATATTCGAGCCCTCCAATCAATATCCAAGCTCATAAGAGACAACATGGCTGGTCTACGTGAGAGGGCATCTGCTACCACATTGTTCTTACCCTTAACATACTCAATTCAAATTCGCATGCTTGGATCTTGTTGATCCACTTCTGTTGCCTCTCCTGTAGCTTCTTCTACTCCAAAAGGAACTTGAGGCTGTTGTGATCAGTCCTCACCCTGAACCTGTTACCCACCAAATACTGTTGGTACTTAGCCAATGCATGCATGATGGCCAGCATCTCCTTGTCGTATATAGAATACAAACTCTCGTGCGGAAGGAGCTTTTGGCTCTCAAAGGCTATAGGGTGACCTCCCAGCATCAATACTGCGTCGATCCCCTCTCCCAACGCATCACACTCCAAGACAAATGGCTGCGTAAATTCTGGCAACGCAAGCACTGGGCAGCTGCTCATAACCTCCTTTAGCCACTCATGTTGGGTTTTGTTATATTCTTTCCACATAGTTAACAGAGGGTTTGAGGGGTAACCGTAACCCCACTTTATGGGGTCTGGGGCAGGGCCCCAAAAAATTTTGGTTTTGGACCCTATGTTAGGTTGGGCGGACCCAACTATGGTTTTGTGCATGATTTTCACACATTTTTTTTGCACACGATGGTTTTCGGTCCATGGTATTGGATGCGATGGTTTTTTGATCCATGGTATTGGATGTGATGGTTTTTCGGTCCATGGTATTGGATGCTTCACCATGTATAAATATGTATTGTAACATTGAAAGGAACATAATGAAAAATCAAGCTGGTAGTCTCAGTTTTGAGATCCAG
>APFE031416934.1:0-25569 GCA_000404065.3 Pinus taeda | reverse complement strand
AGGCAGAATACATGGCAGCCACTCATGCAAGCAAGGAAGCAGTTTGGTTGCAGAGATTGTGTTCAAGTATGGGGTTAGTACAGGGAGCTATAAGGATAGACTGTGACAGCCAAAGTGCAATTCTCTTGGCAAAGAACCCTGCTTATCATTCAAAGACAAAGCACATTGATGTTCAGTATCACTTTGTGAGGGATATGATAGAAGACAAAAAGGTGTTGCTGGTAAAGGTGGACACTTTGAAGAAAACTACAGATGCATTGACAAAAATCTGTGAGCTCTGAGAAGTTCTCTTGGTGTAGAGAAACAATGGGCGTTTCAGGGCTGGAAAAATGACTAAGCTCTCCTGTGGCCCCCTGTGGAAAGAAAACAACAAGTGGGAGTTTGTTGGGTTGTGTTATATTCTTTCACATAGTTAACAGGGGGTTTGAGGGGTACCCGTAACCCCACTTTATGGGGTCTGGGGCAGCGCCCCGGAAAATTTTGGTTTTGGACCCTATGTTAGGTTGGGCGGACCCAACTATGGTTTTGTGCATGATTTTCGCACATGTTTTTTGGACGCGATGGTTTTCGGTCCATGGTATTGGATCGATGGTTTTTTGGTCCATGGTATTGGACGTGATGGTTTTTTCGGTCCATGGTATTGGATGCTTCGGCATGTATAAATATGTATTGTAACATTGAAAGGAACATAATGAAAAATCAAGCTGGTAGTCTCGGTTTTGAGATCCAGTGGGAAATCTCTGTGTATATGTGTTTTATGTGTTATGCTCTCGCATTTTTATTTTTCCTGCGATTTAGAATTCATATGCAAGTAATTTATGTACAGCGTTAAAACCTACAAGTCAAAGGCTCGTTGTGCAGTATCTGACCAACTGAAGGCCCCCTTCTTCGTCAAATCTATCAGGGGTGCAGCAAGCTGTGAGAAACCTTTGACGAACTTCCAGTAATAAGTGCAAATGCCAATGAATCCTCGAAGTTCCGTCACGTTCCTCGGCTACGGCCATTCCCTGATGGCCTTGATCTTCTCCTTGTGGACCCTCACTCCATCCACCCCTATGATGTGTCCCAGATACAAAATCTTTGTCAACCCAAACTCACACTTGGAGAGTTTGGCATAGAAATGTTGCTCCTGTAAGATACGCAATACTGTCTCAATGTGCTGGAGATGCTCCTCCCAAGTCCTGTTGTAAATGAGAATATCATCGAAGAATACCAACACAAACTTCCTCAAATGACTACGGAAGATGTGGTTCATGCAGGACTGAAATGTAGTTGGGGCGTTGGTTAGCCCAAAAGGCATCACCAAGAACTCAAAGTGCCCGTAGTGACACTTGAAGGTGGTCTTGGGAATATCCTGTTCCCTCACGTGAATCTGATGGTACCCAGATCTCAAATAAATTTTTGAGAGAATCGTGCCCCCCTCAACTCGTCCATCAGCTCATCAATCCTGGGTATGGGGTACCTGTTCTTCAGGGTCTTCTTGTTCAAGGCCCTGTAGTCAATGCACATCCTCAATGTACCATCCTTCTTCTTCACCAACACCACGGAAGAAGCAAAAGGACTCGTGCTCGGACGAATGTGCCCAAGTGCCAACAACTCCTGGATAGCCTGCTCAATCTCATCCCGATATGCCTTGGGGTGCCTATAGGGGGTGGTGATCACTGCCTGGATGCCCTGCTCAAGCTCAATGATGTGCTCAAACCCCCGATCTGGTGGCTGTCCTGGTGGAATCTCTCCAAACACTATGGCATACCAATCAAGGATGGTCTGGATCTCTGGATGTACCATCTGCCCTGTAGTCCTTGCCTCTGATGCACGCAGTTCCACTGCCCACTCTATGTCTCCCTTCCGGAAGACTGCCTCCATCTGATGAGTTGACATAGTCTGAGGCAGATATGTGTGTTGTCCCTGTATCTTCTCATGCCTCCTTGTCTTCTCATCATCCCACTACATCTATAGGGTCTTCCAATCCATCGTGACCTTCCCTAGAGTGATAAGCCACTGAACACCCAGTATCATGTTAGTGTCCGGAATATCGACCACGAAAAAGTGGTCAGTCAATGTGTAGGTACCCATAGTCACTGAAAGCTCCGGAACATAACGAGCACATGTCATGGTCTGATCTCCTGGGACCAACACTGAAAACCCATCGAAGCTCTATGTCTGAATACCTCTCCGCTCAACCATCTGTGCATCAATGAAGTTGTGGGTTGCCCCACTGTCAACCAAAACTGATACGCCCTGGCCACATACTGTCCCTCATACGCGTAGCGTCAGATACTTGGGAACTCCCCGCAATGCTACAAAGGCCTCTCCGATGGGTGCAAAAGGTGCACCACCTGCTGCTGGGGGTGGAGGTGGCAAAGGTCCCTATATGGCATGGCTATCTCCTGCCTCCACATCCTCCTCATCATCCTCTTCTCCACTGCTCTCGGAGAAGACCTCAATAAAATGTGCTTTTCCAGCAGCACATCTATGTCCTGATGCCCATGGATCCTGACAGGTGAAGCACAACCGCTTCTTCTTCAACTCCCTCCTAGCATCATCGTCAAGTTGTACTCGTCCTAGATTCCCCTTTGGAGGTGGAATCCTCACATCCTTCCCCTAAGACTGAAAAGGTTGTCTTTGGGGGTAAGGTGTTCGGTTCCTCAGTAAAACATCCTGTAAATCTCGGGTCCTGTTGATAGCGTCCTGGGGTGTAGCTAGTCTAGTGGATCTGACTAGACCCTGAAGTGGCTCTGCTAACTCCTTAACGTACATATAGACCCTTCATGCCGTGGATAAGTCTGGTACCATCACGGTGACCCTCAAGAAATCAGCAATGTAGGTCTTTGGGCTCCTTGTCTGCTTGAGCCTCGTCAACTCAACAAAATGCTGCTCTGGATCCCTCTGATCAAAACGCTCCATCAGTCTCCTGGTAAACTCGGCATAGGTCGTCACTATGGAGTGCCCCAGTGTAATGAAACCACTAGTCCTGGGCCTCACCATCCAAATGCAATGTTGCCACCTTGATGGCCTCTACCTTCGACATCTGGTTAAGCTGAAAATAAATGTCCAACTTCTCTACCCAAGACTTTGCCGAACTATTTGATGAACCATCGAACGTAGGCAAGTGGAATCTACTTATTGCTCGGTGAGTATCGCCATCATGGTAATGTCGGTACCCTCTATGATGGTCGTGAGGTCTGATATCCCGTTGGATCTGAACAAAATCTTTGAATGAGAGGGCTTCCCTGAACTCCTACCCATAGGCCTAGTATTCTGCAAAATAATCTCCCATATGTCCAAGCTCTGCCTCCTGCTGGGCTATGGCCCCCATGTCTGCTCCTAAGAAAGTGGGCATGGTAGAACGTGTTGGGGCATGTGAGGCCACCTGTTGCACAGTATCACGCTGCTCTGGCAAGTGATGGGATGCACTTGATCCCTCACCAATCTGAAAACCTCGTGGGCTCTCACGCTGTCCGGCCTCTACCGCTGTGAATCTCTGCCCCATCACCTCAATCTGTCTCTATAGATCCTGCACAAATTTGAGGAGCATATCCGCAAATCTCTTCCCGTCCTCGTCTGCCATTTGCTCTGCATCCACTATTGGCTCTCTCTGTTTTGCGTCTACCACAGGTTCCTCTTGCTCTGCGTCTGCCACAGGAACACAATCTCCCTCTCCGTAGGTATTATCCAACCTACGTTTGGTATCTCTGTACCTCCTACCTCTATAACAAATGTATGGTTTTTCCCCCGATGTCATAGATTTCCAGCTTCACAGACTGAGCCATATCTATGCTCTGATACCACTATAATATTCCTAACCCGAAATAAACCACAAACCCCAGAAAAAAAACTCCAACCAAATATGTGCAATGATATAATAACCAAAAATGATAAAATAACAGTGGAACAACATATAATAATGTAAACGAGAAATATAAGCAGATACAAGAAATGCAGCGAGAAAATGCTAAGCCATTTTATTATTTTGAGCAATAAAATGAGTACAAGAGGTGATCAGACAGATAGCACCTCGACTTGCACAAGGCAAGTGAAGAAATACTCCCAGAATAACAATGAATGGCCTTTCTGCATGAGTGTTGCTGCTATGCTACTACTGCTGCTAGGAAACAACTGATGATTTGGGGCTACTCCCCTCCTCGAAATAAGTTGAAACTCTGGATTCGGGCTCTACTCAAGAAACCTAGAAAAACCCAGAAAGCTTTCCGAGTATGGCCGACCCCTGAAAATAACCCTCCTAGGGATCTGCGTTGTTCCTCCAAGGCTCTGCATGCCTCTGAAAACCCCTATAAATCTTGCCTGGAACTCCACCTGGAAACTCTGCCAAAATCCACCAATAGGCAAGGGCTGGTCCCCTGCTCACTCACACATCATAAATCCTCCTGCAAACCCCAATCCCCAACAGCTACAAGAATGAACTGTGTCCCTCTCCCAATGTTGCGCAGTCATCCAAAACGTTGCCAAAACTAATGTTGTAATGTTGATGAAACCACTGCCAAAACACCAAAATAAATACCTTGCTCGAGGAGGCACTCGAAGTCCCCCGAGGCTAAGGGTGAGATCTCCGAACGGAGACACTCGATGCACTAAACAGTGCTGCAAACTAGCTAAACAGCCAGCGTGCTCAGGAGTCGAAACGACTAGCTCAAAATTCACATAACTGAATGAATCAAAATGAGGGGGATCTTGTCTATTTTATAGCCTCTGCCTCTCACAATCCCTAGGTTCACCTCCTCTTGCGTGATTCCCCTCTTGCCACGTGTGCTTTTCCCTCCTGCGCAGTCCTTTCATGTGTCTGTGTGGGCTCCATTTCTGCATCCCCCTTTAGCCCCCTTGGCTCCCCTTTAAGTCACAACATTGTGCTACCTAGGAAGTGACTTTTTATTCTAAAGTGAGTTATGTTCCCTTGTCCTCACTTTTTTATTTACAAATAACTATAGAAGGCAAAAACTGGACAAAATCGAATATTCCAATTAGCCATAGCTAATTAGGAATATTACATTGACGTTGATTTTGATATCAACATGGCTTTAGCGGGGGATGAAGCAGATTTTGTGGCAACATCAGAAGCAGGATCAATAGCGGCATCAAGGAAAGGAAAAGAACCAATGGAAGGCACTAGTCGTGCAGGTCGAAAAACTCATGCTTCCATTAGGTCCACTTCTATTGTTATTGGTGGCATTGCTACTGAGGCTACAGATTAGGTTGAGGCATCCTCAGACTCTGAACCAAATGATTTATATGTAGCTCCTGATGATGATCTTGTGTCTAGTAGTGGTGATGAACTTGATGATTGATCATGTGTACACTGTAGACTTGTAGTAGACAAATGGCCTCATAGCTTGGAGCATTGTTTTTGGACTTTATAGCCCATTTAGAGCCTCATTTCTTATGTATTTTTCTATTTTGTCGATGATATGCATTGCACTCAGTGCCATTTTGATATATTCACCTTTACATGGTATATAAATGAGCAAACTTTGCATATTTTGTCTCTATTGGCTTGGAATCATGGTTTTAAATCTTAAAAATAGTTTTGTTTTATTAAAAATTAATTATTTAATGTATTTTTCTAAAACCAGCTCGTTTAGACCAAACTAGTCCCAGTTCGACTAGTTCCGGTTGGTAAACCAGTTCATTAGGTGGACCGGTCCAGTCATCAGTTCTGGTTTTAAAAATATGGAATAATATGAGTGTCATATGCCTCTAAATCATCATATGTGCATGCAAACACATCACAATACTAGTTGAATAAGCAGATAAATCCTATCATTCTTGTGGTGAACAACTTGTACTGAGGTTTAGATACTTCAGTTCTTCTTGAGTTCCTAGATTGACTTTTTCATATGATAACATTGAACTCTGAGTCTTTGTATTGATCGATCCTCTAAATTGGTTCTACAGGTCATATATCTTCTCTAGGGACACCACACCTTTAGGCATGGTGTTGCATTTCATCGCATTATATGCCTCTTTCAAAGCCTTTTCGTTTCGTACACATCCTCTTCTATGGCCGCATCCTTGAATACATCTACATTATCCATAAAGTATAGTATTTTTTTGCCATCATTGAAAACATGAAAATTAGTGACGTTATCAAGCACAAATGGTTTATATATAATTTCAATAGAAAAACAATTACTCAATGGCAACATACTAGCGTCTGTGTTTGCTAATGCATCTCTCGTAGCATTTCTAAGACTAGGAACATAAATGATATCAAAAGCTTTAAAATAATTAGTTAAATGCCATACCTCATGCTGGTAGTTTTTAAGAATCGGTGAAACACAATCGATAGTATCCCGTACCTGACAAGTGACCACTTCTAAGTCACCAATTACTTTGAGAATATTTACCTTTAGATCGATGGATTTTTTCAATATGAGTATGAGTGCTTCATATTTGGAAATATTTTTGGTGAACTCAATCTCCAAATGACATGAAAGCGTATTCTTCTTATTACAGGAGTCTAGAAGTACACAACCAGTTCGAGACCCATCCTGCATTTTTGAACCATCAAAATATAAAGTCCAAATATTATTAGCTATTAGGTTGCTTCTTATACTATTATTTTTATTACTATGTTCATTTATCTTACAAGATTCATTTGACAACTGAAAAACAAGGAAGGATCTCTAGTTGTGTATCTTGTGGTATGGGTGATGGTTGCGCTGATAACACCTGTGGTCAGTTTCGAGGAAACAATTTCCAAAGATCAGATTGACAAAGGCAACAGGCTTATTGTGGCCCTGAAGTGGTGTCACTGTGTGTTTCATGTATGGCTCGCTTTCCACTCAAATCAGGTTATTTATGCCCTTATACGAAAGCCATAAATGTGACCAATCTGTAGAAAAATAGCCCTACAATTTACTAGACCAATATCTACTTAGGACTACACAATAGGCTTCTAGGATGTCCACAATTACAATATTTATACATTGGTGAAATCATTGATCATATGATAATCGAATAAGAACATTCTTGAGTTTCACCAATAGCTTGGACAAGAGCCCTGTAAAGCTGAATGATTTGTGCATCAGTTTTGTCCCATTTAACATTTATTTTCTTGGTAATAGACAATGGCATTACATTCATAGATGTATTGGAATCGACTAAACAATTATGGAAACTGTAATTAAAAATTTTGAACGTTAACAAAAATGGAGGGCACAGAGTGTTAGCTTCTAATGTTATAAAATTAACTACATATTCAAGGGAACCAGAACTTACTAGACACCTTATGAGAGGTAGAATCTTTGTCACCTAGTAAAGGCTGTGAAAAGGTTTGGACTAACATTTCACGCTGGCTTGCTATATTTTCGAGATCAAAGATGGAAATATTGGCTCGAGCTCTCCTCAAATATTCAACTATGTTGTACTCAATTGTATCACCTTTAGCAAGCAGTGTTGAAGTGTTTGGAGGAGTATCTTTTTTTGACACTTCTGAAGTGATGGACTTACTTTTGTTGCTGGAGGAAGTGTTCTTAGAAGTAGTTTCATTTCCATACTTACTTTGTGCATGTTGAGTAGGGTTGACCAGTGGTGACATCCTTCTTAATAATTTTTCCTTCAGTTTATATCTCGTCACCTCCTGTTCAGAAATGGGACCTTTGCCCCTCAAACTATATCGATCATTTTTCTTCTGAGGAGGAGCTTCACTTTGTGGTGGTGCTTCAACACTCTTCTTTCCAGGATTAAGAATATAATCAAAAGTGTTCACTACAAGTCAAATGCTAGTATTTTCTTCAGCTACTGCAGGTTCTTTCATTTGTTCTGTCTACTCATCTTCTAGTAAGGAATCCACAATATGTGCAGCTAGATAATCCATGTTGTGGTTCCTCTATGGGAAATTTTTTTGAAATGTTATTCCTGATGGAAACAACAATAGTTGTACATACCCATAATTTTTATATTCAACACAACATTTGAAATCTGGGTAGACTGGGAGGGATGATTATTATTGTCATTGTTATTATTCATCGAAGCGAGAAAGGTTTGGGGGGCTTACCACTAGTAGAAGGCTCACTTGACCTTATCTTTAATTCTAAAATTTCATTGGTAAGTGACCTCACTGTCCTAATCAAGATTTCAATATATGATGAGTCATTTTCTTTAGCCTTACTTGAAGAAGTCTAATACTTCCTTCTAGTTTCCTCGGAGTCTTTTGGTGCATCATCATCAGTAATAACTCCAATAGCATGCAAGTATTTCTCGATGGCGATTGCTTCTGCAAAGTTTAGTGTCAATGTTTCGTTTGCATCTCTTTTAACAAATGAGGAAATGTTAGTGGGGATGGAAGTTGTGTAATAACCAATAGTAATTGAATCATGCAGTTGTGTTCCCAAGGGGAACTTATTCAATATACGATTGAACTTTTGATTAAAATATTTCACTTTCTCCTTTTTCCCCATTTTATTGTTTCTGAGCTCTTTTCAATACCATGGTGGGAGTCTTGTCATCAACAAATTTCTCCAAAACCAAATTTTAAAACTCCCTCCAACTAATGACTGAATTGACAAGCAAACTATCATACCATGATGCTACTCTACCTTCCAATTTAAAACGGAAAAGCCATCAAACAACATGATCATACCTTACTTCCAACATCCGTGGATGCATTTATAAAGCATCGATGTGATATTCTTCCTTTGTCTTCTTATCTAGATCAAACTTTGATAAAACCTTTTCCGGATACCTGGGCATCTTATGAAGATTATTCGAAAGAGTGAGAGGCCCTTGGGCCATCCAATCCAAGCCCTGGTTGGATATGTCTTCGTCTCTAGGTTCCTCCTGCTTTTCAAAATCTGAGGATCCTCCTCCTTAACTGTCTAAACCATCACTCAACTCAAAAACTTTATTGGAAAGAACAATGTCTTCCTCGTACGCTTTGTTAATGGGTGGAATTTATGTTGTTTCACCATGTCTTCAGAGGATTTTGCTAACTCTTCAAGATTGGAAAAAACCAAATCTTCCATATTTGTAACTAATACACCGGTACGAGTTGTTTCTTTCTTCTTCGAATGATGCAGTAGATTCATAGAAATAGGGAGTAAACTGATAGCTTTTGCAAACCAATGAGTTATAGGTCGACGTGCTATGATTTTTTGATAGGTATATTCATATGACAACTCCAGACCAAGATCAAAAGACCTTGTTACTTCAGGAAAAAATGGGTTTCCCTCCTTTTAGCACCAGAATGTTGATGGTGCTAGATACTGCCAACATACAAGGGATCTCCCCGATATGAGGTCCCAATTAGACCTCACACCATTTGGTGTAGGAATCCCATCCAGAATACGACATAGCTTCAATTTACTAAAATATATGCCTTCGCTTTAGCTGTTAGCACAAGAGAGAAGTGCACAAGTGCTTTTGAATGAGCAAGCAAGTGTGCCTTGTGACTATTCGATTGCATATGTGTCAAGGTTCTTTCACTACGAAGGGGGGATAAAATGAGCCTCTAAGAATGAAGTAATAATACTACCCTAATGGAGACACACCCAAATGAGAAAGGTTCATCTAACATCAATCGAAACAGTTCACATAGATGAGACGGTCGTTATAAACATTACAACACATTTCCAATCATTTAAGCACCAAAGTGACCAAAATATCTCAATTAATCTAGTACATGTGAAAGAAAACATGAATCACAAACATTCAAAGAATAGTATTAGAAAAATCCATAATCCATGCATGAAAATTTGTTGGCCTGAAAGGCTTCGATATTAAGAAAAAGTTCCAAGATACATAAATACAATGAACATCACTAGCTCCAATAGTGGAGCATTAGAGCCACTAGTTGCACCCGAAAAGTACTAACTCTATCTCTCTAATGCCTTTTGGGAGAAGCCAAGGTTAAAAGTAATTTACATGAGTAATGAAGATCCTTCTATAGCTTGAGGCATGATCGTTCACATCCCCATGACTCTTGACTTTCCAACTCCTAATGACCTTTGGACTTATACAACCTTTGGACTTCCAAATGACTTTTGGAATTACATATGACTCTTGATGTTACATGTCTTTTGGACTTCCATGACTCTTTTGTCCATACATGACTCTTGAACTTCCACTTATTTATATTTACAATGATTACATAATTACATCATAACTTCCACATCATCATATGATGACGACATGAAATGTCACTATCCTTGATGACTGGGACTAATAGTGACTGTTGACATGGACTTTCTTCGTTGGTGACACAGCTGCCACTTGTGTCTTCATTCTTCATGCATCTTCTGATCATTGATATCTTCACCCTCCAAAGGGTATTTGATCTAATGGAGTCTTTGGGGTGATTTTATCATCAATATTTGATTGTGTTATTTTTTCTTCAATGCTTCCTTTGTTTTGCTTATTTTCTTGATCTTCCTCATGTGGATTTCCATGTTATTCCTGGAATACCTGTATTTGCAATCACTCATGACAAGCAACCATCAACCTAAAAATCTCTTATTCTAACATGTTTTATGTAGATTTTATGTCCATTCCTTGTCAGTGATCCTAAAAGGAATAAGGAGAGCTTATGGGGACAAGGGCACACTTCGAAAGGCTAAAGGGCTAAAGGAAGTAGGCTTCAGGGCTTTGGGATGTGCTCAAAAGAAAGAGATATTCAAGGTAGGGTGCATGGCACAAGTTTGAAGGATGAAGAAGAATGAATTGGTCTTCTCAAGTGCATTGTTCACTCAAGGGAGAGAAGAAGGGTGTAGGGTGGACTCCTGAAGTCTGATGGATGAGGATTTGGGCCTTTGAGGTGTGCTTATGTGCTCAAGAGGCCCAAGAGGGTGCATGGTGAAAGTCTGAAGGCTGAAGGATGAATATTCATGCCTTCGAAGTGCACTCTTGCACTCAAAGGATCAATAGGGAACATGGTGCATTATGGAAGGCTGAAGGGTGGAGCTTAAGGTCTCCAGGGTGCAATCATGCACTCAATGAGGGTGCATTCCTTCTGGTTGAAGATGCATGATCAAAGGAATAATTGGTTTATCGAAGGGCACAAGTTTGAGTAAGGAAGGGGAAAGCGTTTAAGGAGTTCACTTTACACCCTTCGAGGGCACATGACACACTTCAAAATAATGAAGGATTCATGATCAAGACTTTAGAGTGCGCTCGTGCGCTCTTTGCTTTAATGGGTTTGCTTTGAAACCAAAATTTGTCTAAGTCTAGAATATAGGAAAAGGCACGAACACAATGAGTTTAGCCATGAAATTAAGAGTGACGCATACCAACTCATCAAGAAAAATTAGACAATCTCAAAGGATAGTAATTAAACATTAAAATGTCACTTTACAAACATTCCCCAAGCACAATGGGCGAAGTATGTGCGACTGTGATCAAAAAGTGTCATTTTACAACAACAAAGGTGTTATGACTATGAAGTGAACTAAAGATGTTCTAATCAATGCAACAACACTTGAGAGCACTCAAGAACACTTGAAACATATAGGATGACATGAAATGACACTTGATGACTAGAGCGACACTTGACACGACGATAAAGTAGGCTCTAAAATTTGAATGTAGTGAAATTTTGGAGGGTGTTGTAACAATGACAACAGGTTGATATAAGAAGAGGGGGTCCATTATTTTAGTATTGTACTTTATCCACAATGAAGAAAATAATTTAAATGTGGGATTTGAGAGCATAACAAACGAGGAGGAATATTTTGCAGCAACCATTAAAGCCACAATATCAAAGGAAACTCTATTGCAAGTGCTCATTTTATTTGACTTTTCATTTTCATGACCAAAGAAAAGAGAGCAAAGCATAGGCCTCGCCTTATAGCTAGTTTTTCTCTCATATAAAGTTCCCTATGATACATCTTGTGTTCATTTTTGTGAGGCCAAGTTTGGTAACTCCAAGAATAATGAATTTCTATTAAGAAGTATCATTAATATATACATTAAAGAGGGATACCATTGGAATTCATATTACAATATATCTTCATATTCTTATTTTCATATTTACAATATTTTCCCAATCCCGAAGGATTAGTTGTCAACATCCCCACCCTAATTTGAAGGGGTGTTGGTAAGTCCAAGCATCATTCTAAATCTTTAAAGATTTTCTCTTTCAAGCGCTTTGGTGAAGATTTTTGCAATCTTCTCATTTGTGGAACAATTGTTGATTTTTGGTAGATTGGGAGGTACTCCAATACTTAGGGTTTGGTGCTTTGAGGTTAGCGCACCACAAAAAAATTGTGGGTGTGAAACCCATGCCTATGGGATTTGCACCCAAGCATGTGGGTGTGGATTTGTGACGAGATTTCGACACGTGATGGATGAGGATGATAGTGCATGTTGAGACGAATATGACACATTGAAAATCATCTGATTATGAGTTTTATAAATCGAGATATGAGATTTTGAAGTTTGTGTGTGGGCTTGGGTAAGGTTGGCCTAGTGATTAGATGCCTTAAGAAAACTATACAAGCCCTCTTGGACATTATGTTGGTGCCACACCTTAAATTATAAATAAGAGGTGTGGAAGGAGCATTAGGACAGATCTATGGAGCAACACAAGTGAGCAAATTGATTTCTTTTGTATCTTTGTTTAAGTCGTAGGTTAGAAGTAGCCAAATGAAGGAGGAGTAGCTTAGCCTTGGATATTTTTCATTACTATTTGGGTGTCGAGTCAACCTAGTAGCAGGGCCATATAGGAGAGGAGTGTTTGATGGATTTTTGGGGTAGGTTATCTCTATTATGAAGGTCGTAGGAAATTGTCTCATTGTAGGAGGTTGAAGGCTTGATAAGACTATTACAAGGGAGACACAAACGTTATCTGAAGTAGGGAGGACCGAATGAGTTGGAGAGGGATAAAAGGCCTAATATAAGGCTAATTTCTCCCTAGGAATGCAACGCATGAGAAAAGGAGGATGAAAGAAGGGAGTCGTAGTAGTGGGGAGTTGTTCTCGGCTCATTTTGGCATGATAATTATTCCTTGAACAAGCCAAGAGGGCAACAAACCTATAGTGACTAGGCCACAATCCTGTAGTGGTTGTTTGGAGGGCTAAACAAGCCTAAAAAAGGGTGCAGGAAGTCATTTAGGCAATGAGTTACCAAACTTGGAGAGGGGAGAAGGACACAATGTTTTATGGTAGTTTTGGTCACAGATGGTGAACTAATGTGGGCTAAAGAGATTCCCTAACCAGTGACCATACTTCAGTCCATGAACTGTAGTTTAAAGGTATTCCATTTCTTTGTTGTTACCTTGTGTTGGGTAAAGTGTTGACCATATTGGATGATAGATCTTGTAGCCTGTAGTAGCCAAACGAGGAGGGGCAGACTTGGAGGTTATGTACCCTAAACAGTGCTAGTTCTACAATGATTGTTTGTTGGTGTATCAAGCACTTGTTGGATGAATGTGGCAGCTAGAAAAAAGGCTTTCTTAGTAGGCAAATGCTACAATAGGAAGCAAAAATCCCTAGGCAAGAGGGCAGCAATAGAAGGAGTTGCAGATGGCCTCTTGGATGATGGTTTGATGGGTGTCCTAGAAACGGACAATTTTATGGTTTATGTTAGCAGCCAAGAGGAGGGTTTCCTAAGTGTGGGGATGCCCTAACTAGGCGTAGATGCTACAACAATGGTTCATCACTTGTGGTCTGTTGGAGGGTAGCGTGAGAGTGGACCAAGTGTGGATTTGGATTGGGGATTTATGGTATGCTACAAGACAACGTGATAGTGCCCAAGTTGGAGCCTAGTGTGCACCATCTTCATGGACTTAGATGGTTTCTAGAGTGGCAGTTGTTGAGCTCAAGCTTTGATGAGCCAAAGGAGTAGTTGAGAAGCCCTAGACTTGTGTGTAGAAAAGGAATTCTACAACAGATGATGGGCAATCCTCCTAACCCATGTTCACTGTGGGAGTTGGATATCTTGCAGTGATAGGTGGAAGCCCGTCGTGCCCTATGTTGTTATTCATTGGCGCAACGTTGGAGGACCATAGTGTGTTGAAGTCCCCAAGTGGTTGAGGAGAAATAGTGCGTAGATTGAGAGTTGTTCACAAGTGTAGTTGTGAACAACTTGAGAGGAGTATCAATGTGTTGTGCCCTTGATGGACTAAGGCACAACTAGTAAGAAGATTAAGAACTGAGTTTCAGTGGCTAGATGAACTTGGATCGTTGATAGAGACAGTGTTGCATATCGATAGCCGAAGGACCGAGCAAGTACATGGTACGACCGAGTGGAGCTGTGAAGTTGACTACATTGTCCAGATGGTCAGAGTATCTTTTTGAGGGTATATTGGTTGTCGATGGATTGGCACCAAACACTATTTTGTATTCTTGTATCAGTGGATGTATGAGGGTCATTATCCCATGTATGAGAGCCCTAAAATGTTATATTATTCAATTGGATTAATATAACAAAGTTGGGTTGTTGTACATATTTATAAAATATTTTGTACAAAGTTTTCTATATTGTGCACTAGTAGATTTACTGTTGTTTATATTCTTTTGTGAAAGTAGTTTCATTGTGATTCTTGGTTTGGTAGTGTTAAAGATTTAAGACTCTATCCCAGTGATCTGTATATGAAACTTCTTGAGGATTATGTAAATTTCAAGTTAATGAAATGGGTTTTTAAGGTGCTTGAGTTAAATTCTTTAACACATTTAAACATGAATTTAACTCATAAATTGTAGAAAATTGCAGAGAATAAAGCCATAATAATAACCATAAAATAACAAGTGATGAAGGAGTTCACCCCTCCTGGTCCAGCTTCCAATGCTTGACCCTCTTTCATTATGCAAAAAAATGTGATTACAATGAGTTACACTACTCAAATGGCTTTAAAACCTACACCAACAGCTTTATAGATATCAAAAACCCCTATCTAACCTCTTTCTTCTCCCAAAAAGACCATAAAATGAGAAAATTATGAGCTTCCCAAGTTTTGTTGCTAGTCGACCTACAAATTCGCCAAGTTTGGCTAACATTCCTACAAATCCACCCTCTTTCCGCTATTGGAGCGATAAATCGGTGAATGACTAGTGCAAATTGTGGGATCATTAATTTTCATAATGACCCCTGTGCGTGCATCGATGGTCACATGACCCCCATGTGACTGGGGACTGGTGCATAGGGTCTACGCCCCTCCAGCACGCCCTCGGTCCCTGGTTCCGTGGTTTCATGGCAAGTATTAACTTGGGGGGGCCTGGGATAAGCCCTGGCCCCTGGTCCCACCCCTTGTCTGTGTGGGCGCGATGATCGGGGTTGGGGCTAGCACTCGACCCTTAACCCCATACCTCTGCCCTATAACATTTAAATAAAGGTTTCGTGGAGGGGCTTATTAAAAACCACCCCTTGGTCCAATCATAAGCCCTGACACTTGTAGG
Organism: Pinus taeda; assembly: GCA_000404065.3. Taxonomy (NCBI): domain Eukaryota; kingdom Viridiplantae; phylum Streptophyta; class Pinopsida; order Pinales; family Pinaceae; genus Pinus; species Pinus taeda. The sequence continues at coordinate 10,225 of APFE031416934.1, read as the reverse complement.
AGGGAGGTCAAGTGTTTGAACCTCCAGGCTGCGAATTTGACCCTCCAGTCAATTTTTGTGGCCACCAAGGTGCCACATGGCAGCTTCTGGTTGGGCCACATGGCAGGCTCCAATTGGTCCGTCACCTTGCCTTCAACCAATCATATGCAACCCAATCAACGCCTCAAACTACCACGTGGCAAGATGCCATTGGTCCTTTTGAAGCCCAGTCATTTACCAAATCAGCAGGTCCAGTCAACATGCCTTGTTAGCAGTACGAACTACTGACTCAACAACCTGCACAATTTTTTCCAAAATTTCCATGTTTGAGAAATTGATTAGAACTCGTTTCTGGGAGCATACGACTTCCGTTTTTTGTGAAAAAAGTTGTATCGAATTCAGAACAACGAGATCATTTAGGTTTCACGCCAATGTGACAACTTTCATCTTTGAGCATATTTTTTATCCAACAGATCATCCAAACACCAAGATCATGGAAAAACAACAATAATGGTATAGGTGAATAGTCTTGACCTCGTATTGATATGCTTGGTTCGTTCACGGACCTTTCGATTCTTGGCCAATTTATTACAAAATTATTGTTAATCAAAAGAGCAATAGAAAGCACTTGTTTCTCCTACAAATCTTCAAGAATTTTCCTTAGCCATACAATCTCCTTCAATAGCTACCACATATTTTGCCTCTATTGTGGAACCTGATGGAACTAATTGTTTGCATGACCTCCAGGAGACAACTCCTAATCCAAGACTCATAACATAACCTGAAGTATATATCCATTTTATTTATCTCCATCAAAGTATGAATTAGATTATCCAATCAAGTTGAAAACTTCCAACTTTGTATACTTGATTTCAAAGTCTTAAGTCCCCTTCAAGTACCTTAGAACTCTTTTTTGCAGCAAACCAATGACTCTCACAATGTTTTTACATAAACCTGGAAAGGATTCCGATAACAAATGAAATGTCTGGTCTAGTAGTAGTGAGGTAGTTAAGACTTCCTACGAGTTGTTTGTACTTAGATGCATCCTCAAATTCAATTCCTTCTTTGGATGTGAGCTTTAAATTTTGTTCCATTGGAGTGATCAAATAATTGCATTCAGCCATGCCAAATTTGTTCAACAAGTCTCCAACGTAATTCTTTTCAAAGAGGAATATAAACTTTTGATGTTGGGTTACTTCAATACTCAAATAGTAGTGAACATATCTTAAATATTTCATCTCGAAACCTTTCCTCAATTCTTTCTTTATGGGTGCAATAGAATTTTCCTCTCTCCCTGTCATTAGTAGATCATCCACATACAACACAAGATATACAACAAATTTTCCAACTTTCTTGACAAATAAAGTTGCATCATCAAGATCATAGTGTTAGAAATTTAGTTTCAGAAGATGCTCAGTCAATTTCTTATGCCAGGCTCATGGTTCTTATTTGAGGCCATACAAGGATTTGATAAGCTTACATACTTTGTGCTCTTGTCCCTTCACAACAAATCCTTCTGGTTGAGACATAAAGACATTTTTTGTAGATCTCCATTTAATAAGGAAGTTTTTACATCATTTTGATTGACATTCCATCCATTCTAAGTTGCTAAGGCAAAGAGAGTCTGAATTGCAGCCCATTTTGTAGTGGGGGGGAATTCTCCTGATAATCAACCCCTTATTTTTGTGCAAAACCTTTTGCCAAAAGCCTTTGTATGTGCTTGTCAAGTGAGCCATCTGCTTTATAAATTTTCTTGAAGACCCACTTGTAGCCAATTAGTTTGATTCCAAATGGAGGGTCCACCAACTTTTAGGTTCCATTCTTTACATAACATCATACTCTTTTCAAATTGCTTCTTTCCATTCATCATCAGAAGTATATTCTTTAAAGGAAGTTGGTTCGAAATTGGTAGACAAATTTAATTCACAATCATAAGAAACATCCATATCTATAACTGAATCAGAATCATCTACATCATCTCCATTCTGTCTAGTATAACTTCTCATTCATGTATTTCCAACCTCATTAGGATGAACACTATCAAGTGTCTTAGTGAGCCATTTTGGAGGACTTTTCTGAGATCGTCGAGGTTATGCATTTGACTGAAATGGGGCTGAATCAAGATTTAGCCTTCCAATTATCTCAATCACATCACTCAAAGTGTCTCCTTGATCAATGATTGTAGCTTGATGAGAGGGAGATAGTGCTTCAGAAGGAGATTCCATAGATTGATCCAAGATAGGGATCCCCCCTTCAAGATGTGGAATCTCATTATCATATTCTTGAAAATATTTTTTCATTTCTTAATTTGTCTAAGTGATCAAGTTTCCGCTCAACAAAATTGTCAGTCTTGGAAGATTAAAGAAAAATAACATCTCTAGATGATATAAACTTCTAGTTTACTTCATCATAGAGACAATATGCTTTAGAGGTATCTAAGTACCCCAAGAAGATACACTTTTGACTCCTTGCACCAAGTTTGTTTATTTGTTCCTTAGGAATCAAGGCATAGTACGAGGAACCAAAATCCATGTGATGCCTCACTGAAGGAATGTGAACATACAAAATTTCATATGGAGTCTTGGTTTTGAGAGTATTATATGGAAATATGTTTTTAATATAAACTACACATAGAACTGCATTAGCCCAGATGATGAGCCCCAATATTGCAACAAGAATGTTGCAATTCCCAAGGATACCAACTTAAATTATCTACCCGGGGTTCGTACAAACTTAAGAGGTGTTAGTATTGTATTTGCAACAAACACCTTCCTCTTCCTAGTCTAACTCCCTTTGATGCAAGTGAAAGAAGGCAATGAAACAACTTCAAATGAGCAAAGATCTAGGTTGGCCGCTAATTCTACTTTTGCTAGAAAGTAAATGGTAGAAATGAAATCTATTCTATTTGAAAAAAAGTAAAGCATAATGAAAAATTAGAAATATAATCTATTTTGCTGGAAAGGAAATGGAATTAAAGGAAATCTATTCTATTTTGCAGGAAAGGAAAGTCCTAGATTACTCTTGCAAGAAGGAAATCACACTTTGCTTAAAGTAAATTGTGGAAATAAAATCCATACTTATTACAGAAACCAACATTCAAGAAGCAATAAATGTAAGAGATAAATAATGACGTAACCAAGCCTCAAATCAACCAAATTGGCCTCAAAGTATTCATAGGTTATAAATCTACTTCCATCGTGAATTTGTAGTGAATTTGGGCAAGGAAGATCTCGAAAGCAAACTGCTACAATGATTGTTACAAGATGTTTGTTTCTCAAGTTAACTTGCCAAATTCCCAAGAAAATCAAATTAAAATTAGATGGAATACATTTTTTTATTAAGTAGGATGTCCTAGGACTCTAATCTGAGTGGAATCACTCAAAAATACCCTTGTTAACATGTGCTAAAAATTAGCAGAAAATTACTACTCTAAAAACTAGAAATTATGGAATTAGTGAGCTAATTAACCTACCAAATGTCTAACTAGATCAAGTGAAAATCATATGGGATAATTTTTGTATTAATAATAGTTTATTAGGACTCAATTCAAGTGGAATCAACTCGAAGGAGCTTTGTTAACATGTGTTAAAATTGAACAAAAAATTACTACTAAAAAACAGATATTTCAGAGCAATGAACTAGTAAGCTAATCTAAGTACCCAAATTCCTAAGCTAATCAAGTGAAAATGTTGTCAGGTAAATTTTTTGTATTGAGTCGGAATTTTTTAAGCTTCAATCCAAGTGGAATATACTCAAAATGAGCTCATAACATGTGAAGAAGTTTAGAATAAAACTACTACTATTTTGCTATAGGTTATTTCCAAAAATTCCATAATTGTGAACTAGTAAACCAATCCAAATAGCTCAATGATGAATATGAATTTGCAAATTTGTTCTAAGGATGGATCATACTTATACATGTATAAATGACCTACAAAACCACTTATTTCAATCATTTAACCAATCTAACCTATAAAAAATGAAGCATGAATATTAAGTGTAGAAATAGGAAATGCAAGGGAACGAAACATTCAAAGAAGATAAAGAAATTATACAATAGGACTTTGAGGCTCTTGGGATGGAAAAACCTAAGGATACTTAGAGTCCTATGAAGGAAAACAAGCCTTAGAAGCTGAAAATGACACCAAGCTTCATTATTTGGATCAATCCAAGTACATCCCTGCTAGAAATGAAAGTAGAGTTTCTAAATGACGAGTTTTCTTCACAAGAAGACTGAGAAATACATGTAACTAGAGGAAAATTTAAACTGTTACTTATAAAAATTGATGGGGAAGCATCCTCCTTGAAAGGAGGTAGATTTCTCCTACAAAATCCCTCAAAAAATGGACCTCGTAACCAATAGTAGGAATCTTTATTAAATGGTAGGGAGCACATTCCTAGATTTTCTCAATCACTAGAGCTTTATAATATATTCAATGATTTCATAATATATTATTCATTTATTATCCAATCTTGGTCCATCATGTAGTAGGTAACAAGTCCCTATATTATCTCATTCATAATTTACTCAATATTCTACAAAAATAAATAATATTAGACATATAATATGCAATTATCTCTAAACCTTCTTAATGAACACATTATAGCTCAAAATGTCATCAAATGCAAAGAGAGAGGTTAAATATGTTGAAGGATGGTCATATGTGCCTTAATTTGTATCTAATTTGGAGGTGCATCACTAGAACATCAACTTTATATTTTTGAAAACATCATTGAACGTACCATATTTAATATTGTCATGTTCATTCTTTCAGCTACACCATTATGTTGAGCATTATAAGGCACAATTATTTGATGTTGAATCCCATGTTGGCGAGGATAGTTTTCAAATGAATTTGAAGTATATTCTTTTTAATTATCAGTATGAAAAGAGCCTTTTTAATTATCATGCATGTATTGTTTTCAATCCATGCACGAAAGTTTTTGAAATTTTCAAAAGCTTCATATTTGTTCTTCAACATATATAACCAAAAAATTCTAGTATAGTCATCAATAAAAATCATCATATATTTATTTCCATTTGCAAAAGGAATAGGAATAGGGCCACACAAGTCAGAATGAATCAATTCAAGCTTTCTACGTACTCTGTTAAGAGAATCATGAAACAATTGTTTGTTATGTTTTCCTAAGATATAAGCATCACATTTCTTTAGTTTCCTAGGAATAGTTGGCAAACCAGTAACATCATTTCTCTTCAACAAGCAAAGATTATCATAGTTTAGATGTCCAAATCTAGCATGCCATAAGAGACTAGATGGTAGTTTACCTTCATCATATTGGGAATTGTATGCATAGTTTTGTGCACGAGGAGAGGTTCCTTGCAGCTTCAAGAGTCTTTATTCTTCTATCCTTGTCATGACAAGTGAGTTGTCTGATGCTTTTTTCACCTAGAATTGGCCATCAAACATGTGAATGGAGTGTCCTTGCTGGTGGATGTGAGCCAAGGATCAAAAGGGTCTATGTAACCCTAAGAGGTAGAGAAGATCATGCAGAAGAAAGTAAGGGAGACCAAGTACTTTGAACCTGATGGTGCCAAGTCCAGAAGGCTTGAGTTTTGATTTATCTACAAAGTAGATTGCTCCATCTACATTGTCATTGAATTCTTTAAAGAAGTCCTTCAAAAAGGTCATGTGGCAGGTTTCCCCTTAATCAAGAAACCATGCATCTTTCCATGAAGAAAGCGAAGCATTAAATACAACTTATCATCCATAGATAATTGGACAGACAGAGAGGGTATATACGATTCTAGAGGACATGTTGAGAATGTACGTTATGCACCAAAAAAGGAGGTGGGAGGAGTATCTTCCACTAGTTTAGTTTGCTTACAACAATGGGTATCAAGAGTCACTGAGGATGAGTCTATTTGAGGCACTTTATGGGCCGAGTTGTAACACTCTCATTGGTTAGAGTGATCCAATGAACATGTATGGATTGGACCAAACATGTTGGAAAATATGGAATAGGAAATGCAAGTTATCAAGAAGAATATAAAGGAAACACGGGATAGACCGAAGAGTTATGCAGACCAACATAGGGAATTTAAGGAGTTTTAGGTGGGGGAACATGTGTACTTATGCATCAATCCTAAGAAGAGATCCTTGAGGATTGGATCATGTGCGACGTTGGCACCTTGATATTGCGAGCCTTTCGAGATCGTCCAGAGGATTTGACTAGTGGCCTACAGATTTGCACTACCTCTGACAGTGAAATCCCGTGATGTTTTCCATGTTTCATTTCTTAAAAGATATGTGAAATATGTTGATCGTGTGATTGATTTGTCTGTATTGCAAGTGGAACCAGAAGGATAATTCTAGACGGAACCTCGGTGAATTTTGCAGCATAAACAAATCATGCTCCGAAACTGAGCAATCGAGCAAGTTAAAGTGCAGTGGAAGCACTTTCGGCCTAATGAAGCTACATTTGAGATGGTTGATCAGATGTGGGCTATGTATCATTCATTGTTTCTTGATTGAGGCAAAGGAGTTATGGTATACGCATATATTTATGTATGGTTGTTATTATAAATACTACAACGAGTTGGGTTATAAAGCTCCCATAAGCAGTATGGTTGTCATGTTGTCATGCGGGTTTTCTTTTCAGCAGGTTGTTCATTGTAAATACTGCATCCAACTAATTTATAAAGCTCCATGGGAAAATGTTTTGGTTTACAACAATATTGTTGGTTGTAGTTGTCATAGAACACTGAGGATGGTGTTCCCCTAAGGCAAAGTGGTCTGTAACAGCCTTGGGTTAAAAGTTCACCCACACATGTGTCATATCTTAAGGATGAGAAAGCCAAAGTTCATGGAGTTGTCAATGGATTACCATTAACATTCAACTATCGGATTCAGTATAAAGAGCCTCGGTCACTAGGAGAAGTTATAGGAAAGTTGAAGCAATGTTATGAGAAATTGAAGCATAAGACTGAATCTAAGCAAGGTTGCAAAGGGAATGACAAGATTAAAGTTAAATAGACACCGAAGCGAGCAACACCTCAGGATGCAGGTGAGAAAGAGAATGTTGTTTCTTACAAGAAGTTTAATGCAATTGAGAATGGACTTGGGTCTTATCCTAGAGAGAAACAAAACATAGGTAATGGTAGGAGACAATTGTAGTGTTGGATATGTGGCAAGGAGCATCTCAAGAAGTATTTTTCATCATATCAGGGTGCTAGGCCTCAGATCTATAGTGCTCAGGAGGCATATACAATTGGGGATGTTGGATAGAGCATTCCACAGATCTATACATCATTCCACAACATGCAAATAGATCACGGGGCATCTATTATCGAGATGGATGGTAATATTTGTGATCAAGTTGTTTCTATTTTGATTGACCCTAGATCTAATTATAGTTATGTTAACCCTAAACTGGTGGATAAGTGTGTTTTGAGAAAACAAGTGCATGCAAAGTCTTGGTTAGTGTAGTTGGCTACATGTACTAAGAAAAAAGTTCATCATTGGGTAAAATTTTGTGCATTTGAGGTTAATGGTATCTCTACATCAGTGCTTCTGAATGTACTTCCATTGGGATGATACAGTATGCTTCTGGGTATGGATTAGTTATATCTTCATAGGACTATTGTGGATTATTGTGAAAAAGATATCGAGTGCTTGGATGACAATGGAGAACGGAGAATCTTACAGGGTAAGAAGAAGGAAACATCAATTAGAATGGTTACAACTATGCAAGAGAAGCATAGTTGCAGGAAAACATGCGTATTGTTTGCAGTGCATATTTCCAGTGATAAAGGTAAGGACATTGAGGATGAAAAAGTATGAAGACGTATCCAGTTTTACATCAGTTTCACGATGTATTTCCAACAGATATTTCAGAATTTCAACCTCATATGGAAGTAGACTTTTCTATTGAGTTAGTACCAGGGGTAGCACCAACATCAAAAGCACCGTACAAGATGAGCACACCAGAGTTAGTGGAATTGAAGTTGCAGTTGAAAGAAATGCTTGACAAGGGATACATCAGGCCAAGTGTGTCACCTTGGGGTGCACCAGTGTTGTTTGTGAAGAAGGATGGTACACTCAGGTTATGTATTGACTACAAGCAGCTGAACAAGGTAACCATTAAGAACATGTATTCGTTTCCAAGGGATCAGTGACTTGTTTGATCAGTTGAAGGGAGAAAAAATGTTCTCGAAGATTGATCTAAGATCGGGATATCATCGGGTATGCATCAAAGAAGAGGACATAAATAAGACTTCTTTCCAGGCCAAGTATAGGAATTATGAGTTTGTTGTGGTTCTGTTTGGTTTGACTAATGCTCAAGTTACTTTCATGTGTTTCATGAATAGTGTGTTACATCCTTATCTAGACAAGTTTGTGATTGTGTTCATTGATGATATATTTATATATTCTAAGGATGAGGAAGATCATGTAAAACACTTAGGAACAATGTTGAGATTGCTAAGAGAGCATTAGTTCTATGCCAAGCTTAGTACGTGAAACTTATTTCAGACAGAGCTACATTACTTGGGACATGTTGTTTCCAAGGAAGGCATAACAGTGGATTAATAAAATATTAGAGCTATCATGCAATGGGAAGCTCCTAGGAACGTGGATGAGGTTAGATAATTCATGGGGTTAACATGTTACTATAGGCAGTTCATCAAGAACTTCCCATAGATTTCCTATCCTATTACATCACTGCGGAGGAAAGTAAAGAAATTTGAATTAACAGAGGAATGTGCAGCTAGTTTTGAGAAATTGAAGCATTTGTCCATTTATCAAGATTATAGATCTGGATAAAGAGTTTGTAGTGTGTATAGATGCTTACAAGAGAGGACTTGGTGGGGTTTTGATGCAAGAAGGACAGGTGGTATGCTACAAATCTAGGAATCTAAATAAGCATGAGGAGAATTTTGTGACACATGATCTTGAGTTAGAAGCGATCATTCATGCATTGAAAATGTGGAGACACTATCTTCTTGGAAGGAGGTTTGTAATTATGAGTGATCACAGTGGTCTGAGATACTTATTTGACCAACCAAATCTGAATGTCAGGCAAGCTAGATGGTTGGCCACACTCATTGAGTTTGACTTTGAGATCGGGTACATCAAGGGAAAGGAGAACACAGTTGCAAATGCTCTTAACAAAAGAGTGCAAGTGAATCACATAGAACCTATGAGTACATATGGGCAAGATCTACAAGATCGGATGTTACATGCATGATAATAGGATGCCAGGTACAGGGAGCTTAAGCACAAGTTAGAAGAGTAGGGTACAAGTGAACAAGATGTGATTATCACCTCATGACATATGGTTTGGTAAGATTTAGGGACAAGATCTATGTGTCGGACAATAGTGAGCTCAAGAAGCTTATCTTGCAAAAATTTCATGTTAAATCATATTTACGTCACCCATGATATCAAAAGACATTGACAACAGTGAAGAAGTTTTACCATTGGGTGAACGTGAAGAAAGAGATGGCAGAGTTTGTTGCAAGATGTTTGGATTGTCAACAAATAAAAGCATAATGTAAGCATCCAGGTGGTTTACTCTAGCCGGTTTCGATTCTAGAGTGGAAATGGGAGGTCATTTCCATGGATTTGATTACAGGTTTTCTGAGGACATATATAAAACATGATTCTATTATAGTTGTGGTTGATAGGTTGACAAAGGTAGCTCACTTCATTCCAATGAAGTCGACGAATTCAGCTAGTGAGTTAGCATAGGTATTCATTAGGGAGATAATGAGATTGCATGATATTCCTAAGAAGATTGTATCTAACGGAGACATCAAGTTCACTTCCAGGTTTTGGAAGGAGTTATTTGTAAGTTTGGGTAAGATTTGGCCTTCAATACAACTTATCATCCGCGGACAGATGGACAGACAGAGAGGGTATATATGATTCTAGAGGACATGCTAAGAATGTATGGTATGCACCAAAAAAGAAGGTGGGAGGAGCATCTTCCACTGGTTGAGTTTTCTTACAACAATGGGTATCAAGAGTCACTAAGGATGAGTCTATTTGAGGCCCTTCATGGGCGGATTTGTAACACTCTCATCAGCTGGAGTGATCCAATGAACATGTATGGATTGGACTGAACATGTTGGAAAATATGGAACAAGGAATGTAGATTATCAAGAAGAATATAAAGGAAACACGGGATAGACCAAAGAGTTATGCATACTAACATAGGGAATTTAAGGAGTTTTAGGTTGGGGAACATGTGTACTTATGCATCAATCCCAAGAAGAGCTCCTTGA